>JASANE010015166.1:0-29162 GCA_030248225.1 Trileptium ribeirensis
ATAAACAACGCGGTGCTAAAAATTTCATACAGATCTCCAACAAAACAGTAAAAGTAAGACAGTTGTTGTTGCTGTAGTAAGAATTGCACACAATTTAGTCGACATTAATTATATACTGGAAGTTTCGAGTAAACAGCGAACAAAACGTTACTATCCGAAAACAAGACAACAAAAAAGAAAGATACGCTAATAATTTCACAGATCTCCAAGAAAATTCACACACTCTTCGAACATAATTTGATACGCCCATTCTTGTGACGAGTGCATAATACTGACATCAGCAACATCTTGTTGATTCTGATTTGTTACCAGCGAGTCACTGGTATGGCGGAAACAGTATCTACTCGAATCTACAACATACCAGATATTCCGTTTTCGTCTAGAAACGCGTCCAAAATTCGCATCCTATCGCTGTCTGATGTCACTCCTTTTAACCTTCGCATGACGGCGAACGAGAGACCGGCTTCGCGCACATAGCGTCGTAAGCGTTTCAACCTGGTATCTGTGTTTGTTGAACTCTGCCCATAAAAATTATTTTTGGAAAAGAAGTACAAATGGGTTCAATATAACATAAGCTGTCAATAATTGCTCCGGGCTTATATGCGGCATAAACAGTTCTGAATAGGGTTATAGCAGTTCTGGCATTGTGCACATAAACTCCACGTAAACATTCGCGTATTTGCCGAACATATCTGTGGGTCATTGCCACGAAACCATGTCATTTTAGTCGGGGGGGGGGGCTACATCGCCACTTTTTGGCCCATACCACCAGTCTTTTGTAAGGAAATTTAACGTCGCTGTTAGATGTAGTAAAGTATATCCCACGATCACAACGAGGTATGGTGGACCTCTGTACCCCAAACATAGCAGGAGCCAGAGGCCCTCAACCCGGGTTTGTCAAATGAAGCCAAAAAACGCATGTCCTAATATAAACGTTCGCCGTATCGCTAGCACGCGATACATATATGTGTTTTTCATTCACTGTGATCCATTGGTATTTGCTAATTTTTCCGGAAAAACTTGGAAGTAAGCATCTACACTGAAGCTGAACGTCAAGCTTCCGAAAATTTTTTTCGTGACATGTAGCCCCCCCCCCCGACCAAGGTCAAATCTGGCAGCTTTCAGACGCTGGTAAATAACGTAAAAGTGCACTAGCGCCAAAAATGCTATATAACGGTAATCGCAATCAGTACAGGTGTTATTGAAAAAAACAATATCAGCGTCTGTCCATGTGTTATTTCATTATGAGGTCGAAGGTCATAAAATGCCAAAAATGGGGTGTGCAAAATGTAGCCCCCCGCGACCTGGCCAAACTTAAATTTAAAAAAGCCAAATTTAGCATACAGTCTTACAATAGGCCGGATATAAACATAGTAAAGCCCCACTAGAATCGACTCATCTATTAAAAAATTTTTAATGAAAATGTAGCCCCCCCCCCGACCGCAAGTATAATAAAAAGTATTCGAAGGTCGCAAGAATCATATTAGCATATAAGTTCATCATCATTGCACTATTATATGGGGCCGTGCCGTTAATGGGGCAGCTAGGAAACATTCTGCCTGCCCTTGCATCTATTACACGCATTGTCCTTGGTATCATCACTTAAAGGTAAACCGGTCATAGATCAATTGTATTTGTTTTACACCAGCTTACATCTAGAATGTATAGAAGTAGCTAAAGTTTGGTGTGTTGCATGTTGTAGGAAGCTGTAGCCCCCCCGACTTAGGCGCAGCCCCTCACCCGACCTGGAGGTGTAGCCCACCCCCGACCTGAGGTGTAGCCCCCCTACTCAACATATCGGGGTGCCATTTTTTACAAGGCCTAAGGATCTGCCTGAAATTTTTTTCTAGACCTCACCCGCTCATGGTTGGTTTGTGAGCATAACAAGGTAACTGTAGGAGCTGTCTCCGTTGCGCGATAAAAACTTCTGCGACAGGCTTGTTCTAACTTGGTCGATTTTAACCCCACTAATGCCCTAGCAGCATCAATTTTAGGTCGCAGGTGCTCCAAATGGCTTGACTAGGACCATTTTGGATGGACTTGCATAAAAACATAACATGGTTCGCGTGTCACTCCGTCAACCTACAGAATAACGACTTATTTCGGATTAAAATCTGATCCCCAGGGGGGCCTCTTTCTCACCCCTGTAGCAGGTTTCAGGTAGCTCGTTTTGCATAGAAACATCCATATTCGAAAAATTCAGGGTTTTTTTACATCGGAAGGGTTAGACACTGTACATTGGAAAACGTTTCATTTTGGCTTCAAAAAGTGGTGTTTCAAAAGTACATGGTTTCGTGAAATGACCCCTGTATGTATTATGTAAGGCGTGTTTAACAAGAAAATAAAAATAACTAAATTAATTCTATACAGGATTTGTTTACGTATATTTTTATATGAATTAGAGAAACAAGTCTACCTAGCGGAATGTAAGTGGAATCCGGTCGTGAATATTTAAACAATATCAACAGGTAATTAGCTTTTAATTAAAGATTTACTGTGCATACATAGGCAAAATAATATAGTTAGCCTACTTAAACTAAAAATTTTAAACTACACATCGTTTGGATATGTAATGCGAAACATTAAAAAAACAATAAATTCACTGCCATAAACGGAGAGCAAAATAATCGATCGCATTTTCATTAGACGAAATTTGGACCGATTTGCATTTTGATGCGATTAAATAAACTTAAAATTATGAAATATCGCTTACACGAAATTTCGATCGATTGCAATTAAACGAAACTATGATTGATTACGATTTCGATGGTCTTCTATCGCATGAATTTTCTGACGGGTCTGAACTTTTTGTATTAGCGACGATGCCAGCAAAAGCGCGGACATATTTCGTGCCACAAATGGCACTCACGTTTGGAGGAAACTTGCTCGTACCTAATACTTTAAGAATGCCCAAAATATTTTTAATTACCATAAAAATCTTTACTTTTTGAATGAAAAAAAATTTGCAAATTAAAAATACATAATTGACTCGGCATGACATTAAGCAATGGTAATTATTAATGTTTTATAGAAAGCTTTAATCTTTAGCAATTTTCGAATAGCTTTCAGTTCATTTTGTAATTCGGAGCAACTAGCTTGTAGTTCTTGAATTAGTGCTACGTGTATATTATAATAAATCCAACTATATAACGCTGACTTCTTCATTCACTGAAAATTTTGCTAGAGAACAAGAACCGTGGCTGCTGGTTCGGAGCATTAAGGCGTCGGATTTTGCCAGGGGGCGTAAATCGCACTCATCTGGCTTAAATTGAGGAGCGAATTCGGACGTCAAAATCAACGAATTTTCCAAATTTAACTTCTTAGCGAAAACATTAAAATTGTTAATAAATGGCTTAACAAACAGCACAAAACGTCTCTATTTAGGTTAAAACCAATTTTTCATCCAATTTTTTTCTGAAATAGATCAATCTGTGTGCAAATTTCAGATATTTTGGTACTTTTTCGACGGCTCCCACACTTGCGATGCGCTTCCATTTTCCACAGTTGTGGATAAGCCAGAAAATGTTACATAATTTATATGCATGTAGATTTAACCTAACCAGATATTACATTCAGAAGGTAGTGTATTCAGAAGTTGAAACACAATAAAATTACAGCGTATTGTCAGAGATATTATTAGTGCTCAATTCAACCAGGGTGTATATTTATCGTAAGCGATAATTTATGGACTGAATCTACTGTTTACAGCTTACACCGCGATATAAAAGCATCGACTTGTTCTACCACTTACAGATGTCATATGAGTATTTTATGTAGTATTATGAATTTTTTATATAACATGCGCAAACCAAATTCCAGTTCTGTTTAAAATTCACGGCTCCAATTGGAATTAATGACTGGTTAGGACACAGGCATAGGAAGTATCAGCTTAGTTTTGTTAAGTACGAGCTAGTTTTACAGGCAGCATCAACACGTAATAAAATATCCCCATAAGCTGGCTCGGTTCAAAACAATAGAATCCTAATGTAATGCCTTGTTTATGGTCGATTCCCAAAGCTGTTTTGCCGCGCATCCTGAGAAAGCTGGATAAAATAGTGTAAAAATATAAATGTGTGTTGGTATATATTGTACACTGCCCACAGTTCTTAAACTTATTCCCAAAAAAATACATGAGCATTACACTGGATATCTGTCGGCCAGCACGGAAAGTGACTCACATTGTAGTACAACCAGATTACAATAATCTCTGCAATCACGCCTTATTAAATTACCCCGCTGTTTGACGAATCATTCTTCAATGACTTCGTTGTATTACGGCTTTTGGAAGACTGTTTTACTTTGTCTGCGCCCACTAAAAAAGCAAATTAACCTCAGTACTCATGAATAACAAACGTATATAATATATACCGATCCAACAACAAACTTAATGACAAATTTCTTCAAAACACTATTGTATTGAATGTTCATACTACGCTTTTCATCAGCTAACTGAAACGCCAAGATAAGATCCTTATAAAAACATTACCTTGAACAGAGACCGATTAATATTAGAACAAGGCATATAGGAATATTTTTTTGATTCTAGATAACAGTTCAACACGATTTAAGAGATTCGATATATATTATTTCAATGATTCCAAATAAAAAAATAAGTTTTGAATTCAGAATATTAATTTCTGTCGCATTTGTTTTGACTTAATGGAATCTGGTAGCTCCAAACAGATTTAAATAAGTTTTTAATTAGAAACCAGATAAAACGATACCGCCCGAAATTATAACTTTCTGTGTGGAAGTCTTAATATCAATGGTGTGGAACAAGAATTCATTCTGTTTCATGTATAAATCGTACGTGAAAGATTTTATAATTATGTTTATGTTAACGATTTCGGTGGTTTCCAAAAGTTTATTTCTAGTAGCGCATCTTAAACGTAGTTACATCCGTATAGTAATTATGCTTGTATTCATGGAACCTAAAACTAAATTATTCTGTGTGCCAAAATCACGGCTTAAACATAGACAATTCTTGGACGTATATTAGTCATTACGTGATGTGTGTACGCTTAGCTGGCAAGATATAAAGTATTACTTCACTAATAGATGAAACTAAAAAATAACAAATTGAATGAGAATTCTCAGCATGCCATTTTGGAAAGCACTGCTAACGTTAAAATGCATAGTACAACGTATAATACCGTACAAAATCGTTGTATTTCTACATCGATGCAGTACAATACAGCCCTCTAAACTAGAATGAGTAAATAAACAGAATATGGAAAACTAAAATTTACCAATAGAGATTATTGCATTAAATATGTTCCGCCCGGTGGAATTATCACAGGGAGCTTCTATGAAAACGCCACGACAGAGTAGTTTTATTGTCCCGAATAAAAACGCAAACACTTGAGTACTTCGATGTTTTGTTTGAGCATGTGGGAATAATGAAACATTAAGGCGCTAACGACATATTAGACGGAAACTATTTTCAGTGAAGCCATAGTTTATATTACGCCAGTCAACGTGTAGTATTACATGCTTTACCAGGCGCGGATCCAGGGGTAGGGGGTGCGGGGATCGCAACCCCCTTTTAGTCGACGACATAAAGTGTTTTGGCGTTCGTATAAAATATAGGCCAAAAAACAACGGACCCATAGGCGACGAAGGCGCCGCACCACCACCCCCCTTCGAAAATCCTAGATACGCCAATGCGCTTTACAATCGATATTTCTCATAGTATATTCAGGGAACGCTCAAAACTAACAGTTATGAGCTGTGAATTGGTCTTTAATGTAGATTTTACATATAACACTATCCAAGTGATTTAGAAGTGATTCGGCACAACAATGAATTTAAAAATATTGCACATAATTTATTCTTATTCAGCTAGATTATCAGTCTTAGTGGCAAATTCTGGTCAAATTTCAGAGAACTGAAGACAGAATGGTTATAAGAGCAACGCGTAGCAATAACCTTACTTTCATTGTCAGTTTCATCACTTCTTGAACACGATGACTGTTGCATTAATGAGCTATCTAAAATATCTATCAATGGGTATAGTTTGTTAACAAAGTCCTAAGTAAAATGAAGCTTGGCTTGTAGATGTACGCATTTTCAGTAGGTAAACAACAATAATTATCCTTGGTTTTACCCTAGGTAATAGCAGTCATTAGTTGTTCTTCCGCCGCAGCGTAACCTTTGAATAAACTAAACAGCTGCTGAACTAATCTTTGCGATTTATCCAGTGGTTTAACAAACTGAAATAACGCATGAGCTATTTTATATGTAAAGAGTGATCTAAATCGCCTTTCCAGGAGTGTAGTGGTTTTGCTGGTTCAAACCACGAAATTCCGATACCTAGCCTTCCATGTTTTATTTCAGCCACGTAGGTCCGGTTTATTGCTGTTAATTACTTTCTACCGGCTCTAAATTATTAAGCCTAGAGTATCTGCAGCGATTCAAACCTCTTTGCGAAACCCGAACCACAGTTCAAATGACCTGCAATGTAATGGAAGACACTTTTGATAAATGTGACCCAGTGGTTTAGCGCGGTCTTATGCTACCAGTTCAGAAGGCACATATCCAACCCCCGCCCGTACATGAATTTTTTTGCATTTGGAGTTGTTTCTTGTTCCAATCAAATAAATGATCAGCATCATCAACATCACAGACCACTGGGGTCCGTGGATGCGCCATGAATTCGTCTTTTCCATTCCTTCCGGTCCAGTGCAGCTCGACTTGCCTTCGAAACGCTCATCCGCGTCCATCTCTTAATGTCATCCAGCCAGATCCTCCTGGGTATTTGTTGCCTACGCTTACCATCCACACGTCCATGCAGAAAGGTGTTTTCTAAAGGTAGATTTACTGAATGCCTGGTTGCGTGTACAAACCAGTGGAGTTTCCTCTCTTTAGCAATCTCAAGAAGGCTTTGCTGATGTCTACCTGCCGCTTCCTCCACTGGTTGTCGTACTGATTCACTCGTCCGTTTATCCATCCACTTTACACCCAACAATCTTCTGTAACACCACATTTTCAGAGAATTTATCTTTTTCTGGATTTCCTCTCCGGACACCATTATTTGTTCTTGAGTAGTCTCTGGTGAATTTCCAACCACTACAAGCTTGCTTTTTGCGCAGCTGATCTCCATTCCCATTTTCGATGACATAGAATCCTGTCTTACCGTCAAATCTTTTAGTTCCCTACCTGAGCTTGCACTCAGGTCTATGTCATCCGCAAATCGCCTGTTGTTGATATTCATGCATCACTGACACTCCACCTTGAAAGCCTTCAGGCGCTCTTGTCACTATTTCTTCTAGAAACACGTTAAATAACTTTGGTGATAACATCCAGCCTTGCCGAACACCAACACTGCATCTGAAGTACTCGCTGTAGTTTACACGAACATTAATCCTGTTCTCAGAGTTGGTGTACAGATTTTGAAGAAGAGTTAAAATATTTGAGTCAACTCCATGTTTCGCCAACACAGCCCAAAGTGCCTCGTGCCACAATCTGTCAAAAGCTTTCTTGAAATCAATAAAATTGTAGAATACATTCATATTGTGCTCGATGTACTTCTCACAAATTACTCGCAGATTACAAATTTGTTCCACAGCAAATAAATGATGCTCCTAAAATATGAAATCATTATGAAACTAACATGGAACTAAGAAAAGGCGAGTAAAGTTATTGCTGTTTCGTCTGTTTTACTTATGTTTACTGGAAACGATGAATTAATGTAAAAGTCGAGACTAAGTAGACTCACAAATATTAATACTAGAGTTGCAAAAGTTAAAAATTAATACCCGGACCCGGAATTTTTGGAAAGAAATACCCGGACCCGGACCCGGAATTTTTGGAAAGAAATACCCGGACCCGGAATTTGTTGGAGGCAAATACCCGGACCCGGAATTTTGAAACAAAAATACCCGGAATACCCAGAAGTTGACGAGAGAATAAAAATTGTAAGGGGGTAAAATAGCCAGGGCCATAATGTCGAAACAATGGAGAAGATGCGCACTTACTAGAGGCGAGAATACTGAAATTCCTAGGCTCGCTTCTAAAATAGAAATATACTCGCTTGTTTACATATCTTTGCAAGGCGTTAACAACGTACGAACTGTCACAAGGTTTTTCAGTCTCGGTTTCTAAACCATGCGTTGTTACTCTCGTGCTATACGTCGTATATATAGTACTTAGGTACAAAACATTCGGAGTCGATTGCCAGCCCTAACCACCTTATTTTTGACCTTAGCTTTTTGCACAAAAAACGCAATTATTGCTACACGCTAACGAACGCGATCAGGTATAAACGCAATATCAAGAAACGAATGCTGTTTCATTTCAACGCTTTACATGATCCAACGCCCTTGCTCAATGCGTATATATGGCAACAGCAACACTGTTGAACTTTGGTCCGGGTATTTTTACAATTCCCGGACCCGGACCCGGAATTTTCTTTGGAAGAATACCCGGACCCGGAATTTGTTGGAGGTAAATACCCGGACCCGGATTTTTCTTCGAAAAATACCCGGAATACCCGGACCCGCCTGCAACTCTAATTAATACCCCATAATTGTAAAAACCCAACGGTCCGTGCGAAGGATGTAGTTATGCATCAAAAACTAGTATCTCGCAAGCGACATTGGAGCGAAGCGGGCGCGGCTTCGTCAAGCGGTCGTTTTGTGTAATTACTTATAACAGGCTTTACCCTCGATGTAAATACTACACTAAGAACCACAGAAAGTATGAATCCGCTGAAAATCGTAAACCTCGTTGACCATAATCCCCTCTAAAACACCTGAAAACGCACGAATTACCCGTGCTGGTCTCTAGATCACCAAACCATCGTATTCGGCGTATCGAAATACCTATACATAAACCATTCTTTATGCCACGTTTTCAATATATTACAAAACTACTGAAGGCAGACTATATTGTGGAAATGCGGTTCTTTAATCATAATCCCATTGAAAACAGCAGAAAAAGCTTTAAATTTTCGTGCTGTGCACTATATAACCAAATCATTGTCTTCATCGTAAACCTCGTTGACCATAATCCCCTCTAAAACACCTGAAAACGCACGAATTACCCGTGCTGGTCTCTAGGTCACCAAACCCTCGTATTCGGCGTATCGAAATACCTATACATAAACCATTCTTGACGCCATATTTTCAATATATTACAAAACTACTGAAGGCAGACTATATTGTGGAAATACAGTTCTTTCATCATAATCCCATTGAAAACAGCAGAAAAAGCATTAAATTGTCGTGCTGTGCACTATATAACCAAATCATTGTCTTCAACGTTCAGAAAAACCTATATATAGAACACTTTTGATGTCATGCACTCAATACAAAACCAAAGGAATAAAAAACACTGCTACATTTTGGAAATTGGGTTCGTCGACCATAAAACCTTTGAAACCACATGAAAAGGTATCATATAGACAGTCATGTTGGACTCTAGATAGCAAAACCATCGTATCCAGTGTGCTTGATAACCTATTAGGCACTCATTGTAAGATAAAAGAATCAATAACATGCCGAAATCTGAAAAATCGCTATTTCTGGCAAAGGGTCAGTGAACCATATTCGCTTCTACTGCGGCCCAGAGAATCGTCCCATAAAATGGTCTCGATTGTAAAATTGTAGATCTCGAAGAGTTGATTTTGGATAGCGGTCTCGCTTGTATCGCGAGATATGCGCTGCGAAGAACGGGTACCCGCATGGTCAGATTTGGCAAGGAACCATTTAAAACATGTTTTTGCCATTATGACCCCAAAGATGGGATCGGAGCTATTTGCGTTCAATTAAAGTGCAGTTCCTCGTCACTTTTGCTATAGAACAAAAAATTTACCAAAGTCCATTCGTCCGAAGATGAGTTATGAATGACCAAAACAGACAAAAAAGGAAAATTTCAGGATTTTCCTCCTAGCGCCATCAGTGGAAACTGCACTAGCTTCACTCGCTCTTTTTCAAAAATACATCTGTAATAGTAAATGGCTAAATATGGTATACAGTATTTGAAACTTAAATAAAAGTTTGAAATTTTTGGATGTGGCTGTTCATATCCAGACTATCCGATATATCCCACAATTTTACCTGGAAATCTAGATATGATAAAAAAACCCTTGCCCACCACTATTTACAACATGGCTCATTAAATTCAAAGCCGCCACAAAATAACCGCTGTTAACCGAATAAAAAGAAAAACAAGAACGCACAAAGTAACATGAAACCGTCACTGAAGAAAGTAACACAATCAAAAGACCCGAGTTGAAATAACATAAGAGATAGCACGGTGAAATTACAATAGTTTAAAGTTTGTCACAACAAGTCTTCATTTCAATAACCAATTTTTATTAACGGCTTGAGATCTAAATATGCATTCACACGTTCAGATGTTAGCCCAAAAGCATTATGTCGTTAATTTTAAAAATTGAACATGTGAACACTAGTGGCGCTTAACTAGACACTTTTGATTAATCATATTTTAGGACAGTCTTCTGCGGAAACCCTAGTGTAAATTTTTAAATTTTCTCTTATCTATAACTGCAGTCAGATAAGCTGGGAAAATTGCCCTCGGTTAGCTTCAGCTCCTACAATTTAGTTATTTGGAGAAGTCAGCAAATACATCCAAATTTTGGTAAAGTCTTGACCTCAACTTCTGAACGTTCATTAACTGAGCTATTATAGAACAATATGTACAATCTACCGCCTCACTACATTTCATGTGACACGATCTGTATAAAATTTTTTACACCGACGTGGGACGAGACCTTTGCACAGGTTAGTTTCTGCGTTATGGTCATCGTCGCCGTTATCGTGATTCTCAAATTTTTCGCCAAAACAAGTCTCCAAAATAATTTTCACTGTATGCTCGTCACTGTCGTCACGTGTCATCCGACGGCGGTGATATTTTGTTGTTTTCTCCTGATTCGCCGGTACGTCGTAATCGTCGTCGTCATCGCTACTAAGTATCCGGGAACGCTTCGTCATAATTATTCAGGATTGCGAACGCTGAATGCTTATTTAGCGTTATGGTAACGATCACATAGATATCTAAGCCAAACAGAATAGAGTACAATTTGTGGCTGAAAAACGAATGTTTTACATAGTCAATGAAAAAACAATAATACAAATGCAGAATAGCTGTCATATCATCAACATGTTATACAATCGCTACATAGCAAGCCTCGGTTTTGCAGTTGCGCACATTTGAGCTTCTCGAAAGGTACCTCTGCAGCCAAAGTTATTGACTGAAATACCAACTTCATATTTACAAAATAACCAGTTTCAGAATATTGAATATTCCAACGAATACTAGAACAAAACGATACTTGAGATTATATAGCTATTTTGAAACTTTGCGTACTTAATTTAGGAGAATACCATGAAATTTCTGCAATAATAATAAAACAAAAATGCAGTTTAATAACTTTTACGATGACAAAATTTCTTAATTTATATATTTAGTTAAAAATGTTTAAATAATTTTAACATTACTAACATGTTCTTTTTATATGGCAGCTTTGCGCCTGGACGGAGGTGTTTGCACGAGTCCGTCGTATTATCTGGAAACACTTTACGACCTATACTTACAGTAAGCTTGTGTACAATCGTTAGTCACTGCATCACTGCAGAGCGCTGAACATTGTTCTCGCGATCAACGCTTTCGTGCTGTCTGTTCTTGTAAGCGTCATAAAATTATCATTAAGGTTCAGACACATTGCTTTCAGCTCACCATCGGTAGCAGGATTAGTGGTACACGAAACTTGGTTCAGGTACAATTTTTAGGTTTGTTTGCGGTACGTAACCCAAAAAATTTCGTAAAAACACAAGGCATTAGCCCAACAAATTTTTGCTGCCTATAAATCCAAAAAATTGCAAAATTCTGTACGCCACGACCTCCATATTTCTTTCTGAAAATATAGGCAGATTGGGTCTCAATAGAAAATCTCCGCACAGAATTTCTGTGGGTTTAATCTCAAAAGATCCATTAAGAGACGCAAATAAGGTCATGGCCGTGTAGCGCAGTGGTTAGAACACAAGTCTGACGATGATGAGGTCGCGTGTTCGAGCCCTCCTGTGCACATAATCTATATAATATATTCGTGGAATATAATACCCCACTGGCACACTACTGCCCACATACACGAACCACATCTGCGGGGACGAAGCGTTCCGGGTGTCAATAATTATCGATAGCCAACATGACCTGCAACACACCTACAACCACCCCCAAAGCCTTTATACTGGAGCTAGCTTCTCGGTAGGATCAAAATTTGTGGAGAGGCCACAAATGACTAAAACTATCACGCTTTAGACAAGTGATGTCAAATCCACATAGAAAAAGCTAGCTAGCTAAAATTAACTAATTAGTAATATCAACTAATAAGCTAATTAATTAACTAATTACCATCCATCGTAAAATCATAGAGCTATAAAAGCCATATTCATAAGTGACATCGAAACCCCCCCCCCCCGCACAAAAATTAGTAATTTTGAGGTTATTTTACAATTTGAATAAAATTAATTAATTAGCATATACAACCATGTTTGAGACCGCTAATTAACAAACTAATTAGCATGTTTTTAAATTCCTCGAATAGTAATAAACACCAGATTCATATTCAGCACGGCGAGATTTAAGCCTGATATTGATCGCCCCATTCTTTTGGGTGTTCCAGATATGGCCCGGTTTTTAAGCCGCCCTAAATGTCCAAATGGGCCATGATACAGTTTATCAATTATTTGCATTCGTCGCTCTTGTATGGACTGCATATACAAACATTTATCGTTATAAAATCGACCGTTGTTGCTGCATTTTGTAATTTATAATAATAGCTTAAATAACAAAAAACCTGCGTAGTGCTATGTCGTGGTGATAAATATGATCAGGTATCTATCTAACATAACGTATTGTGTTTTGACCTTGGCGGTCCATTTTTGGTTGATTTAACCCATGCTTCTGCAATTAAATTGCATTAGACAAAAATAAATTTGCATTACCGCTAAACAAAGTGTTTCCGGACGAGAGCGATTGTCGGTAGACGGTAAAGTTACGCTCGCTAACCACTGAGCTACGACTATTCTGCTGCTACGATCATAAATATTCCTCACAACGCGAGTGAATAGCAATGCTCAACCAAACGCTACATAACTAAGTTTACGCAGTAAGTTGTATTGTATTAAGTTGCGCGTATTAGTTTCCTTCCTTATGTTAACGTTCCTGCGGCCGGACGGATCGGCAAGGCGCGTGTTATTTCTAGTACGGTTATGGTTAGTTTAAGCTCGTGCTAGCTCAGGCTTTATTCGGGAATAGTAATACGAATAAGGTAAATTACTAAAGCGATAAGTACCTACGTGTGAAGTATACTCGTTATTTTTAGATTCGCTACTAAAGTAAGCTAAGGTTTTTCGCTAGTCCGCTAAGTCCAGGTATTTCTCTAATCATTCACTCACAGTTTCATATCGCGCACAACATGCAAAAGCAAAGCCAAATAAAGCGTTAAATTCAATAAGCATTAGGTCAAAATAACAACATATAGCTAAATACCCGTAGTAAATAATAACCAAATTCCAAAAATATAATAAACCAGTAGAATCTTATGAGTAAATTCGGAAAGCAGGAAGCTGTCTTTTGCTAAATCTCATAAGCAAGTATACACGAGCGCTATGATGTGTAGGCGGCGGAGAGCATAATTTCGATCACCAGCTCGGTGCAAACAAACTCCAGACTGATTGATGAAAAGAAAACAAAAGCTAACGCTAGTTAGCTAATAATAACTATCCATGCTAATTATGCATATTAACATCAATTGAAACAGAAAAACAAGAAAACAAGGAAACAAAAGGATCCAGGACGAAGAACGGATGGAGAGAGATATAATAAAGAATTTGGTGACCAACCCGGGAATTTGGGAAATTTTTGGTGATTTGGGACGGTTTTGAACCGGGAACCCCCCTGGTAGCCTTGTAAAACCCTAACAATAATAGTGACAAAAAAAATGAAACTACAAATTGAAAAACCAGCTATGCAATTAACTCTTATATTAGACGACAAAAAATTTCATAAACTATTATTTCAAATTCGTCTTAGAGCCTTTAACTTGCACACCAATGGCTCAACCAGGGCCAGGAAAAGGGGAACACGATCCACACCCCTTAGCTGCGAGTTTTCAGGGTATGTTTGTGGTCTTCATGCCAAATGTTTAATTTTCTAGTATGAAAATGTAAAAAAATTTACCGGCACTCTTTAGCACGAAATTTTATTAAGACCCCTCCCTTAGGCCTAGGCGTAGATCCCGGGGGGAACACGGGTGCGCCCCCAAAACATCTAGCTATCTTGGACAAAAACGTCTGTATAAGAACCTTTCGCAACAATCCTGGATTAAAGATTCTCTCAAAATTCAGACATCAACCACATTCAGAAGCCATCTGCGCCACTGCCCTCAGCCCGTAGCCCCTGTTAGACACAGTCAAAAGAAAAACAGTAGTAATAGGGGGCTATATCTTTACCATAAAATACTATATTAGGATCACATTCTTTTCTATGAAGCAGTGAAGCTCATCCAACAATTGTAAATTTTCTCGAATTTAAATCTAGGGGTTGTTAGAAAGCGGTAGTTAGAAATTGTTTTCTGAGGTACATCCGCATTTGTCTCTTCCATATAATATTCCATCTGTCTTGCTGTTCAGTCATCAGAACTGCGGGAATTCTGACATCATGGCTCCCAAGCCTATAAACTACACAAGGTGTCGATAATACTGGGTGGTTGGGGTCCTTAAGGTTTGGACGTCACCAAAGCCATATTAACCCACTTCCCTATCCACCTTTCCTTTGCTAGCGAAGGGTCCGCATCTGTTGCCCTCGCCCGCCCTCCCCGCCTACTCCGACCAGCGTGTAGGAAAAATTGGCGATAAGTGGGTGAAAATTTGCAAAAATTCAGGTAAAATGATTAAAAATGAGCCGTCTTTATAGTCATATAAAACATAAACACGTCTAAAAGGCAACGCTTATGTATTAAAAGTTGAAAAAAGTTCAATTTGGCGATTTTAGGAAAAAAATCGCCCCGCGAGTACCAAGAAACACAATGTCAGTAGCACTACTAACGTAGGTTTAGTGCAATGAATTTAATATATTTAACAGAGTACATACTATATCCTATCTGTTAGTGTTCATAAGGAGGGAGAGGCTCCCCTTGCATACTATGCATACATCAATTGTGTTGATAGGGGGTAATAGGGTTTACAACCTAAATCTCAGACGCCTTTAAAGCCATATCCGTCCCTTCAAGGCTCTTCGAAACAACTCCCACCCCGCCCTTCGATGATCAGCAAAATTACACCATAAGAGTTATATTATAAGCCAATGTTTATGCCATCGGTCTGCCACCTCACTATCCCAGCAGTAAGCTATTTTTGTCTAACAGTGTAGATATGCAGCCTATGTGTCATGTGCTGCAAAGCCGGATTAGAGGGGTTCCCATTATGGCCAGTTAGGTGGCACTGATAAGACAAGGTGCCTCTTACAAAGTGCATTTTTTACATAAAATCACTTCGAATAGTATCAGTGATCAGTTCAGTATTTTTGATTTAGCAACCGCTGCATAATTACACCTCACATAATCTAAATTTTTTTCAGTTATACTTCGACTTAGAGTTTGAAAGATTCCACAACATTTCCTTCAGGAATCGAAACACTATGTATAAAGTGCATCTCCACGAGGTGGTAGTAGTGGTTACTCACACCATCGTTTGTAGGACTACTAACACAATAGCTTGCAGTGGAAGACTGACACGATAGCCCTGATGAGCAATTACTGTACACGGCCGCTAATGTATCTATAATATGGATACGTAATGATAAAATGTGCCGACACCGAAGCTCAAAAAGTCCAGTTAAGAATGGGAAACTAAGTATCGAATCAAGTCTGGATTATTATTAAGCAGTGCTTTGATTCTAAATGAAACTATATCTGACTAGAATTGAAAATAAGTTTACAACGCTACGGCGCAGAGTGTTATGCTTCAACTTTTATTTCTTAACAATGCTCAAGATAGGACTAGTCATGCAGACAAAATTATTCTGGACCAATATCCCAAGAATTGTAAATAGCAATATAATATTGCGCTAATTGTGTATAATGGTGTAATGCACATTAAATTTGTTTCATTTTGGTTCTTATATATACGTAGCTAGTCCAGTGGGTAAGTTACAAATGTAAATCGTGATTGTTGGGCATGCTCCATTCTATCAAGGGTAATCCCGGGCCAAAACCTCTCCAAAACCAAAAAATCTGAAAAACCCTGTTCTTGTCACCAAATTCTTTATTATATCCTATCTCGCCTGGTTTTTTTCTTTTATGTTTACTTGTTTTCCGTGTTTTTGTTTCTTTTAATGCTAATTTGCATAATTAGCATTAATTGAGCACGATAGTTAACTGAAAAGCATAACGGCCCTCCTTATAGAGTTCCAAAGCGCGTAATCATAAATTGAGAAATACCTCGTGGAGTTAACCGGGAAGGGAGCACGTGAGCATACCCAGGGTGATTTCGGGAAGTGGGTGGCCAAAGTCATTAATTGGGAACTAGTTATAGCCGGCTCGTCAGCCGTCCCGAGACGAGATCATTAATATAACTGGTACGTAACTACCGTAATTCCAAGACCTTAGGCAAGGTAATTAAATAAACGTGCAGGGTCAGCCGTCCGAAGGCCTACGTACTAACTCACAAGCGTTTAATAGAGTAGCAGTATCTTTAAGGAACTTATTAATCTTTAAGCTTTAAGGAACTTATTAATGTAAATGTAAGGATGAGGTTAAGGTAATTAAATAAACGTACGGAGCTAGTCGTCCGGATACCTACGTACAAATCGTATTCAGAGGCGCTAACCTAAACCATAAAATTGACATGCAAGTCATGGTGGCATAGGATTGAACTGGTTACTTATCGGAAAATGTTAGTAAAGGTTCAAGCCATGACTTGTCGTATGATAACTGGTGCTTTTAAATCCACACCAGTGCGCGGCATTGAGACAATTTTATGTATACTGCCTATTGATATCTTAATCAAAGAAAGTGCGGTTAAAGAATATATAAAGCTTAAAAACCTAGGCCTTTGGCAAAGCAGTCATGCATTGGGCTCATATGCATATCCTGATCAAGAATGTTTGAGGCTTATTGAACCTACCATGTGATATTGTTAGCTCTATAAGACATAAACAGAATTGGAGTTGTAATGATTGGGTTGATATTAGGCAAGATGACTTTGACTTGATATGTTATACGGATGGTTCTGTCATTGAGAATGGTCTCAGGCGATGTGGTGCAGGTATATGTACCGGGTAAAGTAAGGGAATCATTCCCTCTAGGTAGTCTGACTACGGTCTTTCAGGCAGAGGTACTGGCCATCGAAAGATGTGCCATGATAACAGATGGTTTTAGACTTAAGAATAAAAAGATAGATATTTTTTGTGATAGTAGAGCTGCGGTGCTGGCTCTCGGGAAAAGGCAAGTTAAATCACTATGCACCCATGGGTGTGTGAAGTGGCTTAACAGACTAGATCGAAATAATGTGGTCACTCTGGGCTGGGTAAAAGGGCATTCCGGAGTTGTAGGTAATGAAATAGCTGACGGATTAGCCGGGTACGGGTCTAATATAAAGACTCTAGGACAGGAACCTCATGTTCCTATTAGCGTGACTGTAATTAAAACGTAGCTGGAGGAAAGGTCTTTTATAGAACATAGTAGAAGATGGACTAATAATACTGATTGTAGACAGACTAGGGTTTTCTTTGATAAACCCAATAAATTTAGATCAAAAATCCTTTGGAAACTGAATAAAGACCGTATGAGAGAATAGCCATACAATTTTTGACAGGACATGGGACTTTTAACTCCCACTTATATAGAATAGGTTTATTGGACAACAACTTGTGCACATTCTGCGGAGCTGAACCAGACTGCTCAACATTTGACAATGAACTGCTTAGCCTTAAAGGACTTACGAAAGACATTGGATCCAGAGGATGGACATAAATTGAGTTTACCCAGAATTGTTGGGTTTGCGAAGTGTATTATGGAATAGGACTTTACTAGGACTTGGGGTGCTGAGAAGGGCCTTTAGGCCTACGTAGGTTTCTTTTATACCCCGTCTAAACTCTTATCTATCTAACTGTCGGTGCTGTTGTTGGACATCTACTAGGCTACAGGGGGAAATCCCGGGCCGAAACCCTAAAAACCCTAGGCTGGTCACCAATTTCTTTAGGCATGATGTATTTTTAAAGTCGCCAGCTGGAAGAAAGCGGTTCCAGCTGGCCTCTGTACGCGTGGCACAAAAAGTTATTAAAATTCCCGCATCGTGTCATCAATATGACACTTTGAGACCGCGCCTATTAGGCATATCACATTACAGCTAGCAAATACGTACATTTTCATTTTGTTTATAATAAACATATATATAATACATAGCTGTTTACTATATATACGTACATATTGCTAATCGATATGGAAACGACTTTTATAAAAGCGGCACGTTAACGTGTGATTATGTACAATGAGCCTGTATATATTATACTGGATGTCATATATCGAGATCCGTGGCGATCTATTTATTTGATGTTTTATATTGTAAAAGTAATTGGTAACCGTCATTCGAGATGTATCGCAAATTGTGTTTTAGTTCATACCGAGAGCCGTAGCAATGTATTTTTATTAACTGTTTTTGTAATATAAAGATAATTGGTCGTCAGAGTTTTATCGTAAATTTTGTGCTAGTTTTATTTTTAAAGAATGCCTTACTATATCCCTTCCTCTCCTGGTTTTCTTTTCTTTTCTGTTTACTTGTTTTCGTTTCTGTTAATGCTAATTTGCATAATTAGCATTAATTTTGTTTAACTGCTAACATGTGTTAACTCCGTTTTCTTTAGTTTATTCAGTTTTAGTTGTGGTTTGGATAGAGTAAGCGTCCAGATTGGGCTGAGAAAAACGACTTTCAGCTTGTGTAGGACAGCGTAAAGAACTACGCGTAGGACGCTTTGTTTACGGATTATAGTTATTGCATAACGAATTATGCGATTGGCTTTGTATTATTATTATTGTTTTTGATTGGATAGCGTACCTAGTTTAACAGTTTAAATATTATCTTATGGTTTTTTAATCTCGAACTGACTTCTACGATTTCTGGCGTATTCCGGTGGTATAGAGTATAGAGAACGAGCCTGCGTAATGGAATTAAATTGTGTAAAGAACTGCGCTTGATTTTAATAATTATTCAGTGCTGGATAGTGTGATGTTTAAAGTTTTATGGTGAAAGATAAAGAATCAGCGTCGAAAAAGAGTGGCATAGTTGAGCACGAGCGTTAATTAAATCATAAAGGTCTTCCCATTTTGGTTCCAAAGCAAATAACCCGTAGAATGAGTAAACCTAGTGGAGTTAATAAGGAAGGAAATACGCGAGTATAACAATTTTGGTATACTAACGTGTTTCCTCCCTTATTAACGCGTGAGATTGGTCCGGACGACTGACCGACGAGAATTGTGGGAACGAGAGAGTAGTCGCCGCTACTAGCTAGTTATAGCGGGTCCGTCAGCCGTCCGGAGACGGAACATTAATATAAATGGCACGTAATTAGCGTAATTCTAAAGCACTAGGCTAAGATAATTAAATAAACGTATGGGGTTAGCCATCTGGAAACCATACGTACGAATCTCACAAGAGGAAACGTGTAATTAGTATTAACCTAGCGCTAACTTACCAGATAACTACTTAGAATAATAGTCCGCTGGATCACCGGAGTTAGGAAATCAAAAAGCAAAACGGTTTCAAATAAAATCAGTGGCGTAGTCTAAAGAAAAGACTAAAATAGTAGAGTTAAGAGGTGCATCAAAGGACAAAATATCGGAGTAGCGAGGCTTCGTAAAAGTATAGAGACCGGTAAAAATCGTGGCTTATTTAAATTATGGTGCTGAAGAATTGTGCGTACGTATTTGTTATTAACTTTAAATAAACGTTTTACTAACGGCTTTATTGATTAACTATCTTAATATCAGAGCAAATCGAGTTCGATACGCCGGAAAATATCGCTTGATAAAGAACAGGCACGCGCCAAGAACAAGACACGATCACTATCTCCGCCGGCATACTACTGGCCACACCTCGAATGCCGCATCTTCTGGTGACGATTCCCATCCCCATTTAGCAACCGATAGCCGTCATAAGAATTTATTAGTCCAACCCTACCCCATTCAAACAAAATAACATGCTGACTACGATGTTGTGTAAAAGTAGAGAACAATAGTAACAAATTAAAACTGGTCAGTATTATTGAAAATTACAATTGACCTCAGTCCGAAATAAAGCATAAGCCAAAATAAAATCTACTTATACCTTAGCAGAAATTATTAAGCCACATAATCAGGACGTTTACGTAAGCCTGCCTAAATTTAAAAAGTAATAAAATGCCACTCCAAAGAACACCACCTAGCGTATTAACGCATAAATATCCGACGACAAAACCAAAAATGTCGAGCCACTACCAAATGAAGAGCTACAAGGAACGATGATGGAAAAACATAACCACAGAGTTAGAGAATATAATTCAAGAAATGAATATGAGAACAGTTGAGTCAAAAACAAAAGTACAACCAGAGGATGAAGCAAGCTTGCCGGAACCGTATACTGATACGTTCCAAGAAGAATCAAGCATTGAAAAACAGTTTGCAAATATAGAAGAACCGGAAAAAACAATGCCAACGCTGCAACTACAAAAGGGAATTAACTACAGTTCATAACGAGGCACCCGACTTTAACAAAAGAACTACAGCAAGTATGCCAAAGTCTGGACCAAAATGAACCAGATATTCCGTTGACACAACGGAAAGTAATCGCAAAACACTGTCGAAGATGAAAGAACATTAGTGCAACAAAATAGCTATATTCAACAAAAACAGTCGCAACCAGAGCAACAAATTCAGAATAATCAGTGACCGAAAATTACAATACAAGGAGTATAATACGATGGACCCTTTAGTCTGGGTTAAGCATATACACCGCAGAGCAGCAATAATTCGGAGCAACCACAATCGATAACAACTACAATCGGTGATCAAGGAGCAACCAACATAGGACAGAGTACCGTCGAAATTCAACTGGTGCGAGAACAACAATAACAGCAATCGGGCACGAACAATAAAGAAAACGAAGTAAATCAAACCCAAATCGGTGCAAAGAAAATTCGACACGGTGCAAACCAAACACAAATCGGTGCAAGTCAAAATAAATTCGGTGCAATTCCGAGACGACCTAATACAATCTTATAATGTAATTGCCGTATGTCTGTCTGTGTGTGTCCCAAGTTTTGGATTTGTCACATATTTTTGATGATAACTTTTGAAACTGTTTATGAGTTTTTATGCGGTTTTTTGTTGGTAGGAAATCGATATGGGAATGCAGGGACAATATTTTTGGGCACCCTTTATGTTTTTTTCACAACCCACCCCCCTTGAGATAAAAAAATTGTATCATTTTATACGTTTTAATGGTGTAACTTTTCAATTGCTTCATGGATTTTGGCTAACTCTTTTTTGTTTCATTTCTTTAAGACGTACCGAAAATTTCGACGAACTTTTGCAAATTGGTTGTACCCCCTAATTGGGGACCCCCCTTTAAACTATCTTATAATGTAATTGCCGTATGTCTGTCTGTGTGTCCCAAGTTTTGGGTTTGTCACATATTTTTGACCATGACTTTTGAAACCGTTTAATGGATTTTTATGGGGTTTTTTGTTGGATAGGACATCGAATATGTGAATGCACTGACACTATTTTTGGGCATCCCGTACGCTTTTTTCACAACCCAGCCCCTTTGAATTAAAAAATAGTGTCATTTTATTGGTTTTCATGATGTAACTTTTCAACTGCTTCATGGATTTTGACAATCTTTTTTTGTTTCATTTCTTTAAGACATGCCGAAAGTATCGACGAACTTTTGCAAATGGGATGTACCCCATAATTGGGGGACCTCCTTTTAAACCATCTTATGATACTGTTTTCGACATTTTGACACATCCATAAGGGTATGATACTGTTAGACATTTTGACACATCCATAAGGGTATGATACTGTTTTCGACATTTTGACACTTTCGTAAGGGTGTAATATGTAGTGTTTCGTTATTTTAACACAACCGTGAGGCGGTAATGTAGTTTTCATCATTTTAACACATCCACAATCGTATAATGGTGTTTTCGACATTTTAACACATCCACAAGGGTATAATAGTATTTTTATCGTTTTGACACATCTGTAAGGGTATGATACTGTTTTCGACATTTTGACACATCCATAAGGCAGGGAGTAACCGGAATTCCGAATTCGGCGAAAACGGTATTCCGGCTGCGGTTCCGGCAAAGGGCAAAAACCATACCAGAACCGGAATTCTGGTTTAAAAATTTTGTTTGAAACTTTTAAACGTTTTTTGCTTCATTCTGTAATCCAAACATATGTAATATATATTATGCAATGATCAAGCTCCAATACAACCAAGCAAAAGAAAAGATTAACTAACCAATTTGCCGTGTGAAACGTAAGTAGGGCACATAATTAGAGCAGGAATTTTTCATAATAACCTGCAGGAGTTTGTTAAATCAAAGCCAGGTCACGCTTATAGGAGCTATTTTACACATCCAGAAGTCTGTGGGATACGTTTGAATTAAACCGGTCCAACTCGGTAACAGTGTATGACTTACGCAGAAGTACTTAGGGTATGCTTGGCTAACATAAATTGCGTCAAGCACCCGGCAGTGCGCGTGTAAACTGGGTGAATCAGTCTAAATTGAAGTAAACTAACGTTATCTGCAATGCAGCTAGAAACTGCTTTCTTGGTAATGAAGTGTATTTAATGAAACTGTGCGAGCAGCATCACAGTTTCATTAAATGTGTCTCATTTATAGGATTATGATTAGAAAGTTATCATCATTATGATCTAACTGACGGGCACTGTTTGTCCAACGCTAGCCTAAACAGTGTCTCTGACCACTGATCAGAAAATTACCTTCTATCTATTATTTTCTCTTAGAATCATATAAATGTTTAAATAAAGTTTAATGTAAAAGTTGTTTTTAATGCATTTCAAATCCACTATACCTTCATTTCTTCCTTCATCTGTTTTAATATATATAAATTTCGAAGACCAGGTTCCGGTTCCGGTTTAAATGAACGGTTCCGGTTGCTGGTTCCGGTTCCGGTTATTCCCTGCTGTAAGGGTATGATACTGTTTTCGACATTTTGAATCATCCGTAAGGGTGTAATAGTGTTTTCGCTATTTTAATACATACCAAACGAGGGATGAAAAACAGAGTAATTTTGTACTTTTTTTACAAATGTCATAACATAAAAAATACTGTTTTCCGTAAAAACGGGGGCCGCAGGCCCACTCTGCCATACTACCGGCGCGAAGCGGGCCGAAAGCCCGCGGCCGCCGAAGGCCGGCTTTCGCGCTGGTACGATACAAATCGAGTGCAATACAATGGTAATAAAACACGATCCAGTATAAATAAAGAACAAACCGGTGCAAGTCAATCGGTGAATACATGGAAACAACACCACACGTAATAACAAATGTCGGTGAAAATCAAATGACGAATATGTGCAATCAAGTACAGATTCCGTACATGATCTGCGGCGCGTTCTAAACAATGAGTAAATTCAATCAACACCAAAGTACAGTAACCGGTACAACACAACGCGGGGCACACGAATTCTATGGTACACCAGTAGCCCATCAATGCAATCGGACCCCATACATTACAAACAATTCAGCATTCAATCCCGGAGTACCATTAGCAACAGCAACACCATATGTGTAGCAATTTCAACAACCACAGCAAGCAACAACGGACCAAACCAACAGCCAAGGGCCACAAATTGGTGAAATAATGACGATGAACCAACAGTTGATTAAAGCGCTGATCAAAGTGGCGACCAAAGAATCGCTACATGTACCGCGTACAATGCAGCAAGCAATTATGGTCAAAATTGAAAATGAAGTACGAAACCTACAACCTTACAAAGGCGAGACGAGTTTTGAGAAATTTCGCAAAGAATTCGAAAGCGTTGGAGCAAGACGGCATTGACGACGAACAAGAAAAACTCAAGATATTCAAAGCGAAAATGTGAGGAAAAGCAGAATAGTTGGAAGTATTGACACTCGAAAAAGTCAAAGAATTATGCAACTGTAGCGAGTTGATCAAATAGTTTAAAGAACCATTCGACGTACCAAAAACACTAACGAATCATATGAATATGCAAATGGATGTAGTCCCTAATTGGGGGACCTCCTTTTAAACCATCTTATGATACTGTTTTCGACATTTTGACACATCCATAAGGGTATGATACCGTTTTCGACATTTTGACATATTCGTAAGGGTGTAATAGTGTTTTCGCTATTTTAACACAACCGAGAGGGGGTAATGTAGTTTTCATCATTTTAACACATCCATAATCGTATAATGTTGTTTTCGACATTTTAACACATCCATAAGGGTATAATAGTATTTTTATCGTTTTGACACATCTGTAAGGGTATGATACTGTTTTCGACATTTTGACATATCCGTAATGGTATGATACTGTTTTCGTCATTTTGACACATCCATAAGGCAGGGAGTGACCGGAATTCCGAATTCGACGAAAACGGTATTCCGGTCGCGGTTCCGGCAAAGTGTTTAAAACCATACCAGAACCGGAATTCCGGTTTAAAAATTTTGTTTGAAAATTTTAAGCGTTTTTGCTTCATCCTGTAATCCAAACATGTAATATATATTATGCAATGATCAAGCTCCAATACAACCAAACAAAAGAAAAGATTAACTAGCCAATTTGCCGTGTGAAACGTAAGTAGGGCACATAATTAAAGCCGGAATTTTTCATAATAACCTGCAGAAATTTGTTAAATCAAAGCCAGGTCGACGCTTGTAGGAGCTATTTTACACATCCAGAAGTCTGTGGGATGCGTTTGAATTAAACCGGTCCAACTCGGTAACAGAGCATAGCTTACGCAGAAGTACTTAGGGTATGCTTGGCTAACATAAATTGCGTCAAGCACCCGACAGTGCGCTTGTAAACTTGGTGAATCAGTCTAAATTGGAGTAAACTAACGTTATCTGCAATGCAGCTAGAAACTGCTTTCTTGGCAATGAAGTGTATTTATTGAAACTGTGCGAGCAGCATCACAGTGTGTCTCATTTATAGGATTATGATTAGAAAGTTATCATTATGATCTAACTGACGGGCACTGTTTGTCCAACGCTAGCCTAAACAATGTCTCTGATCACTAATCAGAAAATTACCTTCTATCTATTATTTTCTCTTAGAATCATATAAACCAATAATTTTAAGTTTCCTACAGAAAAACATGCAACAAACGTATGTGTAGTAAAGGGAGGCGACTGGAGATAGATCGAAAGTGTGTATTCTACGCTGCAAGGTTTGTAAGCACATTCGATTTGACGCAGTATAGGCAATGGTGTATAGTGGAAGACATTTTTTGCTCTGAATGTCCAAAAACCGACATATCTGATCGATAAATAAACATTATTAGCTTCCTCAGTCTCTTTAAAGTTTCAGAAAGGCAATAATACCATCACAATACATTAAGTTTAATGTAAAAGTTGTTTTTAATGCATTTCAAATTCACTATACCTTCATTTCTTCCTTCATCTGTTTTACTATATATAAATTTCGAAAACCAGGTTCCGGTTCCGGTTTAAATGAACGGTTCCGGTTGCTGGTTCCGGTTCCGGTTATTCCCTGATAACAGAGTATGAATTATTGAAGTACTTAGGTGTAAGCTTGGCTAATATAAATTACAGCAAGCACTAACCGGTGTGCTTGTAAAATTTGTAATCTGTCTACATTGGAGTAAAGTAACAAACTGCAAAGTCTGCAAAGCAGCCAGAAACTGCGTTCTTGGGAACAAACTGTATGTATATATAGAAACTGCCATCAGTATCACAGTTTGTCTTATGTATAGCATTCTCATCAGGAAATCTGATCTAGTCTACGCTCCATGCGTTAAAAGAACATTCAGTTCGACACAGTTTGCGCAAGACTTTGCAGTAGAAGGAATTTTTCCGTTGAGAGTCTAAAAATCGACATCTTGATCGATAAATAAATATTTTAGCTTTCGCAACCTCTTCTCGAAGTCCCAGAGAGGCAATAATGCCATCGCAATACATTGAGTTTAATGTGCGGCCTCATAAATTTTCTATGAACTCTGTTCATCGCTTTCTCTACAAAAGCTTGTCCCCCACAAAAGTTGTTTTTAAAAAAATTACTGCGAAATTGAATCGGTTGAGCCGGGATGACCGCCCTTTTCGTGAGCCCGCTATTATTGGACCCGCCCCCAGTTCGATGGGGACTGCTCGCCGTTCGTGCTCCCCCACAAATTTTGAACTTGCCAAGAGAAAGATATATATGGATGCTATACCTCGCTTGCAGGGAATTCCCTGAACCTAAGTTTGCAGTCTTCGAAACTTATATATAATAAAACAGATGCATGATGAAATGAAGGCACTGTGGGTTTAAAATGTATTAAAAATAAATTTTACATTAAACTTGATATATTGGGATATCATTGCGTCCGAGACTTTGAAGAGGCTGAGGAAGCTAAAATATTTATCGATCAAGAGGTCAGGTTTTTTATGCTTACAGTGGAAAAATGTCTTTCGCTGTACAAGCTTCCGTACACCATGTCAAACTGAATGTTCTTGTAACGCATGGAGCGTAGGCCAGACAATTTTTTCTGTCATTAGTTGGCCCCCTTTACTAGAGATAGGCTCGTTAGATGGTATTCCGTAGGAAACTTGGAATTATTGGTTTATATGGTTCTAAAAGAAAACAAAAAGATATACTATAATTGTCTGATCCTTGGCCATAAACAGTGTTCAGGCTAGCGTTGGGCAACCAGCGGCCCTCAGTTAGATGATGATTATTTTCTGATCAGAATGCTATAAATGAGACATACTGTGGTACTGCCGCACAGTTTCAATACACAGTTCGTTTCCAAGAACGCAGTTTCTGGCCCTACTCCAATGGAGACTGATTGCAAAGTTTACAAGCACGCTGGCCGATGTGTCACGCAATCTATATTAACCAAGCTTACAGCTAAGTACTTCAATAATCCATATTCTATTATGTATATCAAGTTGGACCGGATCAGATCGACCTAGTTTGTTTTGTTAACAAACTATTGGGGTCAAAATGAAAAATTTCTTTCGTTTCACAGCGCATTTGCTGAGTTAATCTTCTCTTTTTTGGTTTTCTTGGTACTTGATCATTGAATATATGTTCATGTTTGGACCACAGCTGAAGCAAAAATGTGTAAAATTTCTAACAATTTTTAAACCGGAATTCCGGTTCCGGTGTGGTTTTTGCCTTTTGCCGGAACCGCAACCGGAACACGATTTTCGCCGGAACCGGAATTCTGATTACTTCCTGCTCGCTTGATAGTCAAGGGTACAAAAACTTGTGTAATGTATATGAATGTATGGATAGATTATATATAGATCGATTGTATATGTATAGTATACCTATGTCTACTTAGGTCGGTATTGCTTGGTTTTTAACTACTACAAGATAATTGTGGTATATAACGATACCGGCGGGTACCGGGAAAAATTTGATACCAGTCGTTCCCTAGAAATGGACTCATCTGACCATAAATATGCGAAAATGGCTATATATCGAGTAAGAACCCAGTTCTGTTAGAGCAAAATTTTGCTAGAATCAATTATACAGTAGTTGTTTATTTAAATGTTCAGGATTTGATTCTGTTTATCTTTTCAGTCGTTTGAGATCAGCTCGTAGAATCACACCTTGTTCTTGAATCAGTTCAAGGAATTATTTTTATTATACAGATGCCAACGTTTCAGAGTAGCTGCAGTGATCCAGATACACCCCACAAACTAATAGAGGTCAGAAGTTTTTGTTATTATATAAATCAGGGCCAAATTAAAACTGGAGTACCAGAACGATTTTCAGTGGCAACAACATGGCACCACCAGAAAATTTTTGTGAAAAATGTTTTTCAAAACAGATGCTGCCGTCTGACATGTTTACATGGTGATGACAAAACACTTCTCATTCCCCATTAGCTTTCCATCATCCCTCGGATTTATTCTTAGTAAGATTCCTGGCCTGTCCACAGCCCTCCGAAAAGCGGAGGGGGAACTTCAGGGGCCCACATGTTCAGGGGAACATTTAAAGTGGGGGTGAGGGATAAATTTTGCTAAAAATACTAAATGTTCCCATATTTTCATGCAGTTTTGCTACCGTGAATGTATTTTCAAACTAAAAAACTATATTTTAGCATTATAAATGTTTGTAATTAATGTTTAAAAAACAATTTGCAAACAAAAAAGATAATTTTTCAGACATAAAAAATTTATGGAATTAGGTGAACAGGGGGTTTCGGCCGAGTGGGGGGGGCGGACATAGGGCAATCTCACGAATATGGGGGGATTTGGAAAGTGTAGGTCCCCTCCACCGCCCCCGCTGTGGACAGGCCAGGATGCGAAAATTGAACAGGACTGGACCAGCTATTGAGAAATGAAATTGCTTTACTTAGGTATTGAGTAAACGATAAAATATTAAAACAATGGACATTTTGGTTCGTGAGTCTGCTGTGGTTCACATTAAATCGTTAGTTTGACTACATTCATGTTTCGTAGAGGCTTCTCTAAATAAGGGGAAGGGGCCAGTAAAGTTTGGCGTCCGCCAGTTCATGCCCCGAGGTACTTTTCTGCGCTCCTGTAAATTTTCCAAATTGTCTTCATTGGAAAACATATGCAGATTTTTCGGCGCAATCCCAGTTGGGGGGGAGTAATTCAACCAACCATGGAATTTTTCTGAAATGACATCTTTTATACCTGAGAATCCGCCTACCTAAGAATCAAATCATGCAATTCGGCAGACCTCTCCGACTTGTCGTTCTTCACATATCAGGGACAACAAACTGTCGGCCCTAGCTCCGCCTTGCAGTTCATTTTCACAGTTTTTTCCGTTTACGACTAAGCCTTATACTAAGCCTAAGCCTAATTCTTCTATTAAGCTTAAGCCTCCCTCGCCTGCGTTTGCCGGTACAGTACTTTACTAAACCCTTAAGCCAAGGTTAATTTTATTTTTAGATAAATGAATCATG
>JASANE010015167.1:0-85417 GCA_030248225.1 Trileptium ribeirensis
AAAGTTAGACATTTGCTATGCTTGGTCGCTCAGCTGCCAGTCTCATAAACGCCTAATCCAGTAACAAATTCAGTGTATTATAGATGGTTCGTTTTAAAACTTGTATTACAATGTGTTTGGTTGCAGATAAATAAAATTTGTCACCCAAAAATTAAAACCCCTAGGACTCGATTGCGCCTTGAAAATTACTGAATGAGTGCGATTTATTATGCAGGAGTAAACATAACCCTTATCTTTTGTCAAAAGCAATGGCTATTCAGTTGTTCATTGAACACAAATTTCATTTTTGCATTAAAGAACAGAAATTAGTCCGTTTCTTATTTCAGACATTATAATTTGAAAATGTTCACGACCACATTGGTGTTAAAGTACAGAGGCTGAATTGCATTTGCTAATGGGGTTATGGAACAGAAAAATGTCGAAATCATATACAGCTATGAAATCCCAGTTTTGTTCTCTAACAACGTTTGTATGGTGTCAAAAGAGGATAGTTGGGGGCACATCTTTAGTTTACTCTTGCATTACCACCCACAAATTTTCATATCACCATGTATCTAATTGCTGCGTATTACAGCCAACACTCAGAAAATTACCGGTGTAACAATTAATAGCAACACCTACGAATTTAAGAAATTTGTGGGTTATATGTAGCACCCATAAAATTTGTGGAAAATTTTTACCCTCTACTTTTATTTTTATAGCGGATGATCTGTTACTGGTTTCAGGTACACACGATAGAAAGTATATACACACTTTCGTTGACTTCACACAGTGATCTTTTCTCGGATGAATCTGCCAAGCTCAGTTCATCGGACAACGCGAAAAATCAAGTCACATTGTCAGACTATCGTCCAAGTGTCAACGCTCGGTTGGATCAACTTGAAATGCGGCTCAATCGCATGGAAGTTGATATGGAAAAATTCCAGAATGTACCGTCTTCCAATCGTATTGTCTCAAATTTTAGCCGGTTATTCGACGAACTTCGTTATAACTTGGGTAATATTACGCAAATTGGAGATTTCGACCAGGATTTTCAAGTTTATGGTATACATTTTTATACTATCTATTACATAATTTATTCTTGTATACAGCTGGAATTATGTGCCGCTAGTGCGAGGCAGTTCCATTTCGCGACAGAGTTCTTTTTACATTTTGTTGCTCTGTTGAGTTACATCTTATTTTAATGATAACTGCTCTCTTAAACTTTGCATGATGATAATTTCATACAATTATTGTGTGATATTATTTCGCTACAATTTGTATAAAAATTAACACAAATACGGGCAATTGTATGGCAAACAAATCCTTCGTGCATTGTGTACCACTTTGTACATTATGTATGATTATGTCAACATCAACTGTAGGTAATTGACACACAATAAATGTATGACACATTGTTCATAATTTGGATGAATTGCAAGACAGATCATTTATGATTATTTGCATATCCTTTGTATGAATATACACATAAGAATTGTATGACTTGTTACATATTGCTTTGTATGAAATTCCTTACTGCATATGTATGATAAATCGTACATTATTTGCATGGAATTACATACAAAAATGTATGATTATTTGCACATAACTTGTACAAAATTTCAGATAATTAATGTATGTTTTGTAGCACATAATTTTCTAAGTTATACAAGGTAGTTATATCATAAAATTGAAAATTAGTACAAAAATAGCAGTTAACAATAAACATTCATACATTAGGTGTGTTTATTAGATTTCATACAAATATTTATGAAAATTCACACATTAGATATATCATATTCAATACAAAAATGTGTGAAAATTCATACTTTAAATATATCTAATCTCATACAAATAAATATAAAATTCATACAATATATTTATATTATTTTTCTTACAAATATATAATAAAATTCATACATTGTGTATGTATTATTTCATACAACTAATATTCAAATTAATACAATGCAGGTGTGATATTTGATACAAATATGTGTGAAGATTCTTACATTATGTTGTATATGTCATACTATAAAGTGATAATTTTCTATCAGTTACAATTGTATTTTTTATACAAGCGTATCGAAAAATTCAGGCAAACGAGAAAACCGCTTTATAAAATTCTATACAAAATGTTTTGAAATCAATACTTTAAAAATGTATGAACTGTCGCACTTAAAATGTGCATGTAAACCAGACCACACAAATAATGTATAACACTGTACACATATATGTATGATATATAATGCTAATTTTTTAAGAGTGTGGGTTTTATAAATTGGGGTATAAAACGCTCTCAATTGATTTTTGATGTAAGCTTATATCTTTTTGATACAGAAATTTTATACTATCAGTTAAGTATGATAGTATATAATTTTAGTTGTGTTTGTGTTTATTGTTATATACATGCAGCAGTTGACAATTTGAGTCAGACACCGAGTTTGACTAAAATGTAAACAGGTTGTCAAAAATTGCCTTATTCGAAAATGCAGCAGTTTTGAGAGTTTGGCTCCTCTGAAGTGTTTTGTTTTTAAGAGAACTAACGAAGTCACTACATTAGCATCTATCATCCAGAGAAAAATCTGAAACATAAAATTAGAATTCAGTTATGTTTCGGTCGCATGTATATGCTCAAATTCCAATGCCACATTAAGGATTACAGGAATGTAACCAATAGGTAATGGTTAAACTAATCATTGTCAAATATAGATCACACCGCAAAAAATCATAAATATAAATTCAAACTAGAAACTCAGAGAATAATCAAGTTTGAAGATGTTTGAAGGTAGTTGGTTTTCGGCATTCAATGCGAATAGTATGATATAATAGTGCAGAATATTTTGTTAACCAAGAACTGTGTCATAAATGACAAACGTTTGGAGCAAAAGAATATTGATTTAATACATACAAGGATTAAATGTTTAATGATTGAAAGATAATTTTGGCGATAAAATTAAGAGGTATCAAATATAGTAGACTTGGATTTCAGGGACAACCTTTATGCTAATATAAGACAATACGCACACCAGTCGAGAGAGCTAAATCTCAAAAAATTTTGCTTGATTTTAGCGCATTATTTGGTTAGCGCGATATATCAACATCCTTAATTGTTCCTTAATATCGCGAAATTGACAAAAAGAACGCGACTTGAAAAATAAGGGACACTTGGTGGAAATCAGGTACACGCAATTGTTCCTTAATATCGCGAAATTGATAAAACAACGGGACTTGAAAAATAGGGATCCTTGTTTGAAATCAGGTACACGTAATTGTTCCTTAATATCGCGAAATTGATAAAAAGAACGGGACTTGAAAAATAGGGGACACTTGGTGGAAATCAGGTACACGCAATTGTTCCTTAATATCCGAAATTGAAAAAAAAGAACGGGACTTGAAAAATAGGGGACACTTGGTGGAAATCAGGTACACGCAATTGTTCCTTAATATCGCGAAATTGATAAAAAGAACGGGACTTGAAAAATAGGGGACACTTGGTGGAAATCAGGTACACGCAATTGTTCCTTAATATCCGAAATTGATAAAAAGAACGGGACTTGAAAAATAAGGGACACTTGGTGGAAATCAGGTACACGCAAATGTCAACAAAATTTTACTGGGAAATAAAATTAAAGCATCAAAGGAAACTAAATATTCCGACGATTAGTACTCTCAATTAAGAATCTAAGAATCACCTGAGCTTAGGTAGTATTTGATAGAATGGTTCCCGATATGGGTCATTTTGAGTTTTTGGCGGAGTAAAATGCAATAGGTGATACTTGAGCACATTGTTGAGTATATTTGCGTGAAAAAATTCTTCAGATGAGCAAGTTTCCGTGTAAGGACTCACATTCAAAATGCATGTATCACAATAAATTATGTCAATAGAGTAAAACTTCATAGAATTTGCTATTGATTTAAAGCTTTTTAGTACTTCCCTGAGGTATATACTATATAATCTCCAATCCAGAGCATGCAAGTGATGCAAAGTAGAAATAAGTGACGTTACTGTGTTATATTTAAAAGCGAAATATTGCGAAATACAGAAAGATGCTTTTATCTTAAGAATTTATGTGAATTTTATTTTTGGTTGTGTCAAGTCCTTGACCTCTTGTACCTTAAATCCCGAGCGTATATACTATAAGTGTGTATTTCAAACATATAACAATAACTCGTAGCACATATCATTAATCTTAACTCAAATTTTCAAATAGCTTAGTTTCGTTGTTTTGTGAGTCTGATTTGAAACCTTCTAATTGTATAACTGCGTTTGAGAAATCTTCTGGAGTATGTAGTAAAGATAATATTCGATGTTTCGCTTGTACGAAGTGAATTTTTTAATAAGCAATATCGCGGGACTTTGTTTAATATTATCAGCTTCAAAGGTGCAACTGGTAAGCGAACAGACGTATATGATCATTTATTTTGTTTTAGGTATTGAAAACGGCATCGCTCTAACTAATCGACAACAAGCACGATCTGTTTTGGATGAAACTCCTGCGGACAGTGATCATCAGTAAGCCAATCTACAACGTTTAATACATTCCATCAATAGAAAAGAATGAGCACACTCTGAACTAAAATAGATATTAAAAGCGTTCACATGTTCCGATTTTTAGCTTAGAATTTGGGGCTCAAAACTTGAAGCTCCAAAAGCCGCACAGATTTTTTCTTAATATTTTTGATCGTTTCGCTAATCTAAACATCATATCGATTTATTTATCTCGATAGTGGTTGTCTGCAGAAAAAGCATTTCTGACATGATTTTTAACATTTCTTACATGATTTAACATTTTTAGCAAAATTGGGCGCACCTTGCGGGATATTTGCAATGTCTTTTTTGCGTTTCCCAAAGAGGTTTGCATGCTGCCAATATTCAATCCTTAATAATATAGATTGGTAGAAAATTGTTAACAACAATAAGCCGGACCAATATGCCAATCATAAACACAGAAACATAGCTATCCGAATTTCGCCGCTGTAGCTAACAAAACCGTTACAAAACCACTACACTTTTGGAAAGAAGGTTTGGATCACCCGTTATATTCTAGTCCATGAGTATTTTTAGTTTGTTGAACCACTAAAAACTCATATATATATATATATATATATATATATATATATATATATATATATATATATATATATTGGTACAGCTTATGTTTAGTTTACTCAGATGTTACGCAGCAGCAGCAAACGAGCAATCAGTGGTTACTCTAGGGTATACCCAACGTTTATAATTCACAATTCCCTGCCAAAGTAACTCTGAGGGTCGGCGCGTTATAACATTGGAAAAAAGAATAGCTTGGAAAGGTGGGTTCAGTGAGGGAAGGTGTCAGCCCCCGACTAAAGCTTAGGCTGACTGCATGTCTCATATAAAGACCTTCGCTTAGGCTAAGATTTAGGCTTAGGCCTAGTATAACGAGAACGGCATGGCCTGCATTTTATTTTCCCAATTCAGTTATTTTATTAATGTAAAAGATGTAACAGACGCTGTCAATTTGGAATAACCCAGTAGCGAGTGGGCACAATGTATAATTAAAACATTTTTACAGAAATAACATATGGTACGGTAATTGCGGGAAGCATAAAGTCCTAACTAATATTAGGCCTTAGTGCCTTATATCCGGGAAATATGGCGCGTAATATTTTGGACGAAATATATAATTTAATATTTGTGCCATTTCTAACTTTTTACTATGTTCGTAATAAGGTCCTGAGACATTTTCATTCATTTTTAAGTCATATATTATTTATATGTTTAGTATTGTTTATATGTTATTTTTGTTTTTATATGTTGTGCAAGTGAACGCTTTCACAATCGAAATTCTTATCTGTCTTTGTCTTTATGCGTTTACATTATATATACATAAATATATAATTATAGGACTTATAATTAGCCATGCATCCATGTAATTGGGATTCTCCGAGCGCGCCGCTTCTGTATGAACAGGATCAACGGAGTTATACATGAAATTACAGTTATATAAGGATATTTTATGAATTGATTATGGGTGGGATTGGTAGCAATGTTCTTGGAAAGATGCTGGGAAATACATATATTTTATGACATAGTGAAACGCGATCACAATTTGAAGTGGAGCTTAACTCTATATAATTCACTGGGAAAACTGTGGCGTAGTTTCAGTCTATTGGATTAGTTCTGTTTCTCCGTGGAAGTTTTATTAGGATAAGACGATTCTGAATAACTGCGCTTCGTTTTGCAGCGATCACAATTTGAAGTGTAGTTCTATTATGTATGTTTCACTGGAAAAGCTGTGGCGTAGTTTCAGTCTATTGGATTAGTTCTGTTGCTCCGTTGAAGTTTTATTAGGATAAGACGATTCTGAATAACTGCGCTTCGTTTTGCAGTGATCACAATGTGAAGTGTAGTTCCACTATGTATGTTTTTCACTAGAAAATCTTTGACGTAGTTTCGGTCTATTGGATTAGTCCCGTTTCTCCATCATGGGAGTATTATTAGAACCAGACAATTCTAAATAATCCCACTTCTTTTCCTAGCCTGCAACTGAGTCCATGTCAAGATTCTTGACGGACTTCATGTGATTGATATCCAATTACATCAACGTCTTGAACTTGAGAAGAACTACTTAGTTATCAAAAGGGTAAACTCGAGCTCAGAATTTGATCTGCACTGGAATCGTAGCTTAACCAACGGTCTGTGTATACGTTCACTAACTGACTAGCGTTCTTTGTCATCCTTATATAATGAATCCTATAGCCGTGGTTCCCATGACGCTGTAGAATATATTTTGTGAGATGTATGTGATTGAAGCTATCACAATAATATCGTTAGTACACGATAGGTGCTTGTTTACTGCGAGATTGATGGCTTCGGAACGGCGTTCATGTACCATCGAAGTTGCAAGGGCATCAGAGATTGGCTAAAATTTACAGTTGATATTTCACATAAGCCAATTGTCTAGTTTTCCTAGCCGTTTCTGCGAGATTGAAGGCTTCGGAACGGCGTTCATGTACCATCGAAGTTGCAAGGGCATCAGAGAATGGTTAAAATTTACAGTTGATGTTTCACATAAGCCAATTGTCTAGTTTTCCTAGCCGTTTACTGCGGGATTGAAGGCTTCGGAACGGCGTTCATGTACCATCGAAGTTGCAAGGGCATCAGAGATTGGTTAAAATTTACAGTCGATGTTTCACATAAGCCAATTGTCTAGTTTTCCTAGCCGTTTTCTGCGAGATTGAAGGCTTCGGAACGGCGTTCATGTACCATCGAAGTTGCAAGGGCATCAGAAATTGGTTAAAATTTACAGTTGATATTTCACATAAGCCAATTGTCTAGTTTTCCTAGCCGTTTACTGCGAGATTGAAGGTTTCGGAACGGCGTTCATGTACCATCGAAGTTGCAAGGGCATCAGAGATTGGCTAACATTTACGGTTGATATTTCACATAACCCAATTGTCTAGTTTTCCTAGCCGTTTACTGCGAGATTGAAGGGTTCGGAACGGCGTTCATGTACCATCGAAGTTGCAAGGGCGTCAGAGATTGGTTAAAATTTACAGTTGATGTTTCACATAAGCCAATTGTCTAGTTTTCCTAGCCGTTTACTGCGAGATTGAAGGCTTCGGAACGGCGTTCATGTACCATCGAACTTGCAAGGGCATCAGAGATTGGTTAAAATTTACAGTTGATATTTCACATAAGCCAATTGTCTAGTTTTCCTAGCCGTTTACTGCGAGATTGAAGGCTTCGGAACGGCGTTCATGTACTATCGAAGTTGCAAGGGCATCAGAGATTGGCTAAAATTTACAGTTAATATTTCACATAAGCCAATTGTCTAATTTTCCTAGCAGTTTACTGCGAGATTGAAGGTTTCGGAACGGCGTTCATGTACCATCGAAGTTGCAAGGACATCAGAGATTGGTTAAAATTTACAGTTGATATTTCACATAAGCCAATTGTCTAGTTTTCCTAGCCGTTTACTGCGAGATTGAAGGTTTCGGAACGGCGTTCATGTACCATCGAAGTTGCAAGGGCATCAGAGATTGGCTAACATTTACGGTTGATATTTCACATAACCCAATTGTCTAGTTTTCCTAGCCGTTTACTGCGAGATTGAAGGGTTCGGAACGGCGTTCATGTACCATCGAAGTTGCAAGGGCGTCAGAGACTGGTTAAAATTTACAGTTGATGTTTCACATAAGCCAATTGTCTAGTTTTCCTAGCCGTTTACTGCGAGATTGAAGGCTTCGGAACGGCGTTCATGTACCATCGAAGTTGCAAGGGCATCAGAGATTGGTTAAAATTTACAGTTGATATTTCACATAAGCCAATTGTCTAGTTTTCCTAGCCGTTTACTGCGAGATTGAAGGCTTCAGAACGGCGTTCATGTACTATCGAAGTTGCAAGGGCATCAGAGATTGGCTAAAATTTACAGTTAATATTTCACATAAGCCAATTGTCTAATTTTCCTAGCAGTTTACTGCGAGATTGAAGGTTTCGGAACGGCGTTCATGTACCATCGAAGTTGCAAGGACATCAGAGATTGGTTAAAATTTACAGTTGATATTTCACATAAGCCAATTGTCTAGTTTTCCTAGCCGTTTAATGCGAGATTGAAGGCTTCGGAACGGCGTTCATGTACCATCGAAGTTGCAAGGGCATCAGAGTTTGGTTAAAATTTACAGGTGATATTTCACATAAGCCAATTGTCTAGTTTTCCTAGCCGTTTACTGCGAGATTGAAGGCTTCGGAACGGCGTTCATGTACCATCGAAGTTGCAAGGGCATCAGAGATTGGTTAAAATTTACAGTTGATATTTCACATAAGCCAATTGTCTAGTTTTCCTAGCCGTTTAATGCGAGATTGAAGGCTTCGGAACGGCGTTCATGTACCATCGAAGTTGCAAGGGCATCAGAGATTGGTTAAAATTTACAGTTGATATTTCACATAAGCCAATTGTCTAGTTTTCCTAGCCGTTTACTGCGAGATTGAAGGCTTCGGCACGGCGTTCATGTACCATCGAAGTTGCAAGGGCATCAGAGATTGGTTAAAATTTACAGTTGATATTTCACAAAAGCCAATTGTCTAGTGTTCCTAGCCGTATATTATATTCATGAATATATGCAATTGTTTTCGTAATTTTCAGTATCTGAGTGCGTTTAATTCCATTTGTTATATCATCTACTATATTGATCGGTTTTGTGTTTTTCCTGTAGGTAATTTGAAACATTGAACATTAAGCTGCGTTACACTTGCAAACATTTTGCTCAAAATTTGATCAAGAGTTTAAGCTCAAATTTGAAATTGATCAAAATTTGAAAGTCTGTTTTACACATTTTTGGTGATGCACGAGTAAAGTTACTTGCGTCCATCGACTATCCTATTTTGTAATAGCCGATAGCGAATCGCAAACCGTTGTTGCGAAACAAATGCCGAAATTTCGTCGGTTTTTCGATAACAGAAAGTCGGCAAAGTCAGAAACAAGTACTAATTTTGCGATTTTGAATTTGCAGTGCAAACTGCTATCTAATGCCTATTAGCTCTTGATTTGTATTTGTCGCTGTTCGCGAACAAATTTAACGTAATAGTGACGCCATAAATTTATTCGGTCTCTTGGTTTAGCTTGCAGTGTTCGCGAACAATGTCAGCGAATCCAAATCCGGTAGAGTTTCGTTCGCAAAAAGTTCGGTAATTTTCATTGATTTAATTGGTGGGAATACTATCGCAGAGCTGTTCGCGAACAGTTTTGCGCCAGATTACGGTTTACCAAAAAAACGTTCGTTAACATTTTTAACCGAAATAGCAAAATAGGATTATTGATGGGCGTGGGTTAAGTTTACTGTAGCATGAGTTTGAACGTGTGAAGACTGTATAAAGTTTCTAACATATTTAGCCAATCAGGAAAAAGAACATACCTTGAGAAATTTTGAGGTCAAATTTAGCACCATGGCGATCAGCCATATTACAAATTCCACTCAAGTTTTGAAGCAATTTTGATTAAAATTTAAACAAATTTTGCATTCAAAAATCTTGCTAAGAGTTGTAAGGTTTGAATACACATTTGATACACTTTTCTGCATTTCGCAGCTGTTGTGGCTGTGGGATAGCTACTAATTTTTTTCAGGCACACTGGATACTTTAATTTCTACTGTATAAAACTATTTGTTTAAAAATCCGATGCCATAAGAGTCCAAAAACGATTTTGCTTTAACAATATTGCTCAATAAATTATTTGGCAACAAATAACAAAATTTGATGTTAATTTGTAACTTCTCACTACGGAAGTGTATATAGTGTAGCTACACACGAATTGATCCGTACCTATGGTGTAGTGGCAGCGCGCTAGTCTTGTAAACTAAAAGCCCAGGTCCCAGTTCCGATTGGTCCATCGTAAAGATAGCTCGGTTTGATGATCACAACATGATCCCCTGCATGGAGTTGCTTACCACAGCTGCAGTATAATCAACGCTCGCTGCGTAACTATGCAGGAGATTAATGTAACGTCTCACTACGCTAAACTACGTAGCGTAAACTGAACAAGAGTTGATTAATCCCCTTGGTATACTGGTAGCGCGTAAGTCTTGCAAGGTATAGGCCCGACTTCAAATCCTGGCTGGTTCATCGTAATGATCGTCCTTAGATACTTTCACATAACATGATAAGAAAAAATCGATCTGATTCAAATTTTCACAAACAGAAAATTCTGCAGTGTACATTTACAAATGTAACGTCATGAAAATAACGCTGTCAACTACATAGTAACCCGGTAAGAACTAGACATTTGGGGCGATAAAGCGTCGTGATTAAATTGTGCCGCATTATTGTTTGATTTGGTTGAATTTTTTTGCAATGCATGTTCCCGTAAATTGTCCGATTTTAGCATTGAAAGCATTTTGCTGCTAAGGAAAGGTGTAAAAACGTATTTCAGGCTAAAATCAGACCAAATGTTGCTCATGACATCTGTATCTTCGCAATAAGCAAATTGACTTGGGTCAGGGTTTAACAATGTATACAGCTATTGAATGGTGAACATGTACTGAACACTCGCTACTCTGGACCGATTTAATGATTATTGTATAAGCTGGTTTATCGATAAAATAAACATTCCTGAACCCAACGAACTCAACCAAACATCTATTTCAAATGAGTATATAATAGTCATTTGAAATAGATGTTTGGTTAATATAATATAATAAGACCTACGTATGATACCCAAACAAGCTGAACAAAGCCGCCTATTTTTTATAACATGACAAACTACTATAGGCAGATGTAACAAGCGAGTTTTCTCCCCTCTTCTGCTATATTTATTATTCATTTCCTTCTCTAAAATTTGTCTTATTATAAAAATATATGGCAGCGCTCTGCGAACGCTAGTAAGCATGTCGTGCGGACGACGTTTAATGATTGTTCATTCTTGAGTCGTTTGAACGCCTTTCAGAAGCAGAACTCTGCAGTAAATGTAAACTCTCGTATGTACCATAGGAATTGAATAAAATTTGTATTGTATTGTATAATTTATAATTATCAATGAGTACTTGTATCTATTTCAGCGAATCACATTTATTTCGTTATTCAGTCGATAATGGCGATGTCCGGTATCAAATAGTAAGTCCTGTGAGGTGTTGGTAACGCGTTTTTCTTCATTTATTAAGATTTTTTCATCCTAAACCGTTTAGAATGGTAAATGCGGCAATCTCCTGTATTAATCCAGATAGACGAAAATTGTGCAAACTAAATGAATACTTTACGGAAACAAACTTGCTCTACAGTCATTGTTAATTTTAGAAGAATATTATTTATTTATCAGAAAACGTAAATATCTTGCTCGGTCTTTGAATTGATGTGGTTTCGTGTTTATAATAGTAGTGTGAAACGTCAGCACGACAGTGGTCTGAAACAAAATGCTTTAAGTAACCTAACTAACGTTGAACACATTACTGCAACACAGAATTTTACAAATAAGATTAATAGAACGTGAATGAATAAGATTAAATGTGTATATTTGGTGAATTATACATTTTGTGCCTTATATTACTTCATTAGGTTTCTGAATTATGTTTTACAATATTTTAAGAATATTCCTTTAAAATTATCATATTGTTGAAAACAGGTATAATATTCAACGATTCACAATTTTGCATTAGTTTAACTGGTTACCAATTTGTTTGACCTCAAGTGTACTACCTTCCATAAAATTATTAGAATATTTCTAATATATGCTACAACTATTACGCTATGTATAGACTGATTCGCATAAATTTTATACGAATACAGAGTAAATTTTTTGTAACGTTAATCTGAGAAGACTGTCGAATGAGTTTTGGCAAAGCAATAAATTTGTACTAACATTTAATGAAGTTAAATATTTGTTATTCATAAATATTGTGACAGCGTGGCTGAAATGAAAAAGGTTACTCTTCAATTTTTCTGGAAAAAAAGGACACTACTTTGTGCTATCTTACAGAAGCATAAATATATTAAATTAAGCGACGATTTACTAGTAACCACGTTATGTGTGTCACGGACGGGCAGTGTAAAAAAAGCTGGACGAAAACAGTCATCGATAATAGAGTTATCACAAATATCCTATACGTAACGCCTGGCCCTTATGAAAAAATACATCCTAACATTTTGGGCAACACACAAGAAACAGTCTTCGGATAATTTATCTAAGTATAGGTAAAAGATATTTTTAGAACTCATGCCAAAATTTTCCTGCAAATGCGAACAATATGCAATTGATGATTGATTCGCAGAAGGTATAGCAAAAGACACCGGACGTCAATAATTTTTATACAAACTGTCGCGGCACTTCTTGCTATGTTAACCAGTTATTTCAACACGTTTTACTTTGATAATTGTAATGTAATTAGTCTGAGACAGGCTGAGGGGCGTAATAAATATGCTGGCAAAGGCCTCTGATCGATACTTAAGTCTGAGCCTTTTAGCCTAAACTAGTCTAACCTTATATAAATAAGCTTTATGCTAACACTGTGACTAAGTTTGACACTGCACCATCATAAAACACCGTCCTTTTCCACTGTATGCTGCTTTTAAGGTTGTAACATTACGTCCTCCAATGCAATTTGTATTTGATTGATGAGAATAACGATATAGTGCAACTTATAACATTTATATTGCACAACCCCAACGTTCAAGTGAAAATTTTAATACAGTCCCTAGCCCTAATCGAACGAGTAGGTTAGAATTTGAAAGAAATTTTCGCCAAAAACGATAAATCTGTTTCCACAAAAGCAGATAACCCAACAAATACTTTGACATTTGTTTATATGATACGATTCTGTGTGACCACGGAATTCTTCTAATGCGTTGCTTAGGTAATAAAATACCCAGCATATAAAAGTTTTGGCCTCCAAAAATCTACACCATACAAACCAATAGCATACTGTACATATATAGTAAGTGCCTCGGTCGGCGAATTTTCAACTATCGTAAAAATTGGACTTTAATGATGCTTGAAAAAATAGTGAAATACAAACGAAACACAAGAATCAAAACCAGAAACCGAGAACTTAATGTCTAGCTATGTAGTAAAATTCACCAATATTTCGATTGCCAGAAATTCAGAAGCAAACGTTTAGGTCTTCGGCGTTGCGGCTTTCTGCTCGGACATAACAAAAAGTAGTAAAAGGCCCAAACGGAAAATTATATCTTTGCGGCAAAATAGTATAACCGGTTATTCTGGATTTTATACGACAGTGCGCATTTTTCTCGAATTTAGTGCACTATAGACCCAACTATATTTGGGATTACAATGTATAAAACCAATGGCGTATGAGATACCATTATGTGTTCACGACACAATGCAACGGCAGAGTTATAACGCTAGCAAATACTGTGGCTATGATTGTATTGCATACAGTAAAGTTAAGCACGTATAGGCTAGATATATTTCATAAGATGCCATAACATTTTTTCTAAATTAATTCGTATTCTCTCTGGACTTTATAAAAAATTCCACGGCCCCGCAGACATCAAAGCTAACTTGTCTGAAAGCTGCCGATTCTACAGTGATTATCTTGTTGGATCAACTTTGTTTTTTGCCTCCAGCAACTGGTCACACCAGCCTCGGCCTTATTAGACGGTAATACGTACTAGCCCAAATTAAGATACGTTACCGTATTTCGTTGTAACACAAATCAAATTCAGATTTAAACGTTTTACTATTATTTTATTAAAAGGCGTACAACAGAATTATGTATCTGCTAGATACAGTGATTGACACTTGTTTATATAGTAGCAACCAGTTTTCGTTGGACGGGTTGTTTATGATTCAAGAGTCATAAATTCTGGGCAAATTTTTTAACTTTAGTGCATTGCCGTCCCATGCCGATTACGCATAACCTACCACTCCCATAATTTCACATGTACCGTCACAATAACATGAAGTACCCCAATGCCACTCTAAATATTATCTATCGAGGAACCCGGGCCCATAATTTTCTCGCCTACTCATCGCACACGACCAAATATGAATTTCGATTTCTGATTTTGATCATTTTAGGGGTTATTCATTGTAGCGTCTATCACAATGTATGCATGATTACTAGGTGACGCGTACCTTAATCGAGAACATAAGATAGCATGCGGGTATATTTATCTTTGAGTTCAAAAATTGGAGGGTTGAAACAGACTTTTTTCCCGAATTAGTGTCTGGTAATACCAAGGGTGAAACCCAGCGGTATTTATGCATGTATGCTCCACAGAATGTCTAAGGGAGTAGATAGTCCCGGTGGAGGGTAAAGGGAGGAGTCGAGATGAAAAATTTTTGAAATTTTTGGAAACTCAAAAATTCCTCGAATTTTGGTAATAATTTCCCCAATTTTTGTCAACTTGTTCCAATTTTTCCCAGTTTAATCCAATTTTGCCAATTTTCCCAAAAGTTTTCGCGCACAATATTATTATTAGGAAACGTTTACGAATTGATGTAAACCTGGAACATACCCTATAAATATATATTCCAATTTTCGTTACTACAGTTTTATACTATAAAAAGCTGAACAGAAATATTTTTTCATTAGGAACAGCAACTAAATATACAAAGACTCCTTTTTACCTACCACAATGATATTAGATTATTGCACAAATATGCACTGGATGAAGTTCAACAGAAGAGATAATAGAACGCACTATATGTTGCTAACAGTATATATACACAACCGATTACTAGTCGTGCCGGACTGGTCTTGGTTTTTAATAGTCAGAAGCTACAACAAATTTGAATTTACTTGAAAATATTTTTGCAAAAGTCAATTATTTGTTCCGATCGATCCTACTTTGTGCATTTATGCACATCAACATGGTGTTTTGTTTACCACTTAATATTAATTTCCCACGCGAATCGCTTTCCAAAAATACGTGATCAATATTAGAGTCAGGCCCGTAGCTAGCGATTCAACTACGGGGGGCACTTCAATCGTTCAGGGGGGGGCACACTTTCCCCCGCGTTTTTAGTTATAATTTGAACAAAATTTGCAAAAGTATAACCGGGTTGTAAGTTCTGTCAATAACACCGCAATATTATTGAAACTGTTATTCCAAAGAGTGAATAACCGAAACACACACCGTAGTTATTGTATTTAGAATTACTGCATACGCCGATGAGTAACTAACCAGCTTTGTACCTTAATTTTTCAGTACCGCCCTCCTGAAACTTTTGAGATGCCCCTAATAGCACTGTGAAATCGATAAACATATTTTTTAATGTTTCAATGTTAACCTAACAGTTTTGTTGTTCAGACATGTTTGATTACCATGTGTTCTAATCAGTTAAACAAAGATAGTACGGTTTCGTTCCAGACTATTAGTTACATTGTTAATTATGTTGAATTTTGAAAATACACTTGAGTTTTGAGCACGGTATATATTCTAACTTTTTCACTTTTAAGTATCTATATATCGCAAACCATTGCATAATTTTTAGCAACCTTTTTACTTCAGAGACATGCACCTGACATGTGGGCAGATGTATGTTTAATAGTTTATAATTCCATAGGAACCGTATGACCATGACGGTAGCAAAAACTAAATTTTTATGGAAACGGAAAAAGCGTTAAAAATTATTTCTACAGCGAATAATTTGAATACAACAGCTGCTGTCCTATATCGCTTTTTAACTTTCAATTTCTACATTAAATGAAAATTTTTACACTTAAATGTCATGAAATATTCTCTGAAGCATGATAGCATTACAAACTAATGATGGATTTATGATATCAAATTCGTGTTTTACCGTCTTTCCAGAAATAATTTCGAACTTCATTCATATGTAAAAGTTTTTTGGCTTTAAATTTGAGCTTAAAGTTTGAACATGTAAAGGAATCTTTACTGAAAGCAAGAAAACCGGAATTTTCGCCGAATATATATTTCTGAAATTTCCAACAAACCTTTTTCACTTAATTTCTTTTTGAAACTGTTTAAGAATATATGCCTGAATATATGTAATTTTAGCTTTTAATTTACCAAACTCTCTCTTAAAATAGTTACAACTTAGTACAGATATTTATCAATATACAGTTATACGCAGTAGTGCAATATTATGAGGAAAAATTAGAGGAAACAGTTATGTTTTAATATTATATATGTCAGAAAATGGCCATACATGAGCGAGCTGCGGGCTATCAGGGGAAGCTGGGTCCTCGGAGGGGTACCGAATTTGGTCTCCCAGCGGGATCAGCCGCAGCAGGAGGGGGTTGATGCGGCGCCTTCGTCATATACCTCGGGGGGAGGGGACTGTGCGTGTGCGGCGAACCCTAGCTCTCATTAGCATGTTTGGAAAGTGGCAGTGCTTTCGCGTTTTGATTGTCACTCACCAAGCTTAAAAGCCGCCATTTCAGACACTGCCAAACAGCTTTGATTTATTTTTAGTAAACTTTATCTGCTCCATCAAGCAAATGCGTACATGTGAATCATCATGCGTACATAGTTACATTCATTTTGCCCGCATTTCTGGTATTCTTCAGCAAATCATTTAGATATTTCGGCCTTAATTTCAAAATATAAACGCAAAGCTTTATATACTCAAATTTATCACAATATTTTGCAGCAGTAAGCGTCAACTGATTTTAGCTGTACTAGGTGTCATCACTAAATCGTAACTAAAGTTTCCTGCAATATTATTCATAAATGTCTTTCAGCGAAATATATTTAAAAATTTCAAGAAATATCAGCTTTTCATGAAATTGCTTAAAATAGATGAACGTCAGTAGTCAATATTACGTGTTCCTTGCCAATCGGGCCATTATAAAGACAGGAAACCCTAGTCAAATATCAAAAATTTCTGCAACAAACTAACAATGAAAGAAACTAATATGAATATTATTACATCAAACAACGAACACTTATTAAACGGCTCCAGTTCACATGACAGTATGAATCCAACAAAATATCAAAATTGTTTATACAAAACCGGAGATGAAAGTTTCAGTGGCAGTAGCAACGGTACTTGCAGTAGAAGCTGTTGTACCAAAAACTTTTGTGCTGAAAATAGCACCTGTAACGGGGATGCCCCGAGTAGTATCATCGATTCACCACTATCTTCTGACAATACTGAGCAATCAGTTGACGAGAATTGCACCAATACAACCATGAGTTCCAGTAGTAACTCAAAACTATCGTCTTATTCACCAAATTCTCCAAGTGACGAAAGTATGTCGGAATTGATTAGCTTACAAAATAATAATAACGATAATGTAGTCGAAGCTGCTCAGATTATCGCAAATAGGTCCTGTCAAACAAGCTGTAACGATATCAAATTAGAAGTTATTTCAAATGTCACTGAAAATTCATCCGTCAAGATTGCAGCGAGTCAATATCAAGACGCTAGTGCTGATACTAAAATTTCGAACTTAAATATGTCTTGCATTGACTCGAAAAAAACGGAAACGAGTAATCTGAATCCAGCGATTCCGAATGTTGACGAATATATGTCAACAAGAATCACTGACAAAATTGAAGATGGTAACGCAATTTCCACCGAAGTCGAGTCTAACGTTCCAACTAATAGTCACCTTGAATCGCGAATTGTGGAAACAATTGATCATTGCGTTTTGCTCACAGATATTAAATCCGCCTGCAGAAGCAGCAGCGCTCCAAACGCACCCTTTAATTTGGAGCATCGTTTAATCACAGAAGAGACCCGTGAAAATGGGACGTCCAATAATGTCACATGTAGTTCTGGCCTTGGCGTAAACAATCACACTTTTACAGACACTGGTTCACCTATACCTCATTTGGAACACTGCCAAGCGTCGAATGCTAACAATAACACTGCTCAAAGTTCACATCTCAACCAGTCGATTCCATTAATTGATTGTGAGGACGACGATAATACATTTTCAGGAACATCATCAGACATAAATGGTTCGCAGCGCATTCATCACCTTTCGTCGAGCTTGTCTTCCGGGCTGGAGAACAAAAATACAGTATCCATTAAATCTGAATACAACAAACCCAGTTCTGTTTCTCCAAATAAGTTTCACGCTGATTATCCTTGCGAAAATATTGAGGCAATTATTGGCAAAACGGCGTCACCTGTTCACGAAACTCACACTCACAATGATAACGAATCGTGCAGGGAATCGTTGAAAACAATGAATCTTTCGCTGCAAAACTCGGTTTATAATTGTTATTCTGAAACTCAGAATGATGGCACTCCAACAGTATCACAAGAATTTGAAATCAAAATAGTGAACCATGTTGAACAATCAAATAGTGCCACAATTACTGTCAGTAGATGCATTGCAAAATTGAGTTTTACAATATCGAAGACGGAAGCGAATATTTTATGCCGTCGTCGTAGTGAAACGTCAACAGAAGCAATCTCAGTCCTTTCGAAGGGAATTACGACAACATCTAGTCCCGCAGTGAAATCAAAACTCCATCATCGACGCTCACTGCCATCACTAATGAATAGCTGTATTCGTTTCTATCAATGTAACTGGAGATGTGAACCACAACACTCTGGGATAGAATCAAATAAAGCAAAAAAGCATCATCAACATAGAAGCGAAGAACGTCACCCAAACCGTAAATCTATACCGACTACCGGTTGTGGGAACAAAGCTGCTGACATCTGTAGCACCTGTACTACCACTACTATTCCATTAAGGTCAACAGAACCATCAATTACAAAACCATCTCGCTGTGCCATTCAAACTGCTTCTAATACGATAGTTTATCGACATCCCAACGAATCTATTTCAGTCATGCGGGCCGATGTTGGTTCGAGGTCTAAAAATGAACAAAAAACAAAACCTTGCCTAATTGCGACTCTGCCGAATTCGTTGGTACCACACAAAAAACAAATTACAAAAGAAAAAACCTCAAATAACCAGCCCGCACAAATAATTAGTCCCGCTTTGGATCAGGATAAATTGGTTCAGGAGGGTCGTAGCAAAGTTGAGCCGAGCAGGGACAGCGAAACTCATGATGTCGGCAACACAAAGCCGTCAACTGCGACTCCAGAGATCCCTGCAGACCCGCAGCACACAATCAGCGGAGGGTATTCGGAAACTAACGGCATGTTAATTTCGCAACTTAATAATCAATCTAGTTGCACAGGACATGCCAATCCTGGATTTTGGTACGCTGGCGAGGCTTCCAACATGAAACTAAACTCTGGAAAACGTGCCATATCGATGACGTCTACTAATATCTCGCACACTGTCGACTACGCACCTAGGAATTTTTGTGATACACAATTGCTGTATGATACCAGGAAAGCATATCCACAAAAAGCCCTGTCTATATTTTCTCCCCGTGTTACCTCCAGTCATTCTTCTCGACACCTGAGTGACGAAATAGATATTTCTGATTACAAAAATATACCGATGAACCATCGAAACTCTACATCATGTTATTTTGGTACTGTCACACCGCGGGAAATATATTTGTCTGACCAAAGTAACAACACAGAAACATTTACAAATTTTAGGTTCTCATTGCCTGATTACCGAAATACAACAACCTACCCTTCACAGGTCACCTCCGGCTCCAACTTATTACGTCATAATCTTACGTTTGGCGATAACCGGTCACCTACAGTACGCGACATTGAAACTTATAAACAGAGGCTAAGCTACAGCAATAAATCAGCCTATAATGCTTTTTATGGTTGCAACGAAAAGTGTTGCGATAATATCTCTACAGACCCCCTACGCCGACGGATCAAAACGTATAGTTACTGTTCCGAAAATGATCTGTCATCGGAAAAACCAAATTCTGAGCGACATCGAGCTCGCAGACAATCAGCTTCAAACGCTGTACGCCCATCTTTAGCCAACAGTTTCAGCCACATCGCCCCAAGGGTTGGAACAGCAGCAACTTCATCTGATTGCCCTGCTCTCGCCGATATTAGTGCTTCGGTTAATCGAATATTGCTCAATTTTGAGTCCGTGAGTACTTATTAGTTATACAGGATTACAATTTCTAACTGTGGTAAGTTAACATAAAATTTTTAATATCTAACTAAAAAACTGAATTTATACAACAATATTTCAGTCCGATTCGTTTGATTATATTCGATACAAAAACATCGCCTATATATCGGAATTTAGAATCCACACTTTGTCTAATTTGAAATTGTAAGCTGTTTGCTGTCATTTGTCACCAAGAATTGATGTACGTTCACTCAAAATATCCTAATGATAGAATATCAAACTTGTGTATTATATAATCCATTGTGAAACATGAATGTTTTTCTAAAGCAGGTGTAATCCACTATAAAATCCTATATGAACGTGTTATTGATGCTACATTCTGTAGCAGCATTCTTTCCTGACCAGGAGCGTAACCAGAAACGTCCGAACAGGCGGGGGGTTGGGAGGCACTGGGTTTGCTTGGTGGAGCACAGCTGAACCACACCTTGCAGACATAAACATGTCGTTTACTTTTCTGTCATCCTTAACGGGCACTATAAAATCCTATATGAACGTGTTATTGATGTTACACTATGTAGCAGCATCCTTTCCACACCATGGGCATAACCAGAAACGTCCGAACAGGCGGGGGAAGGGGAGGCATTGGCTTTGCTTGGTGGAGCACAGCTGAACCACACCTTGCAGACATAAACATGTCGTTTACTTTTCTGTCATCCTTAACGGGCACTATAAAATCCTATACGAACGTGTTATTGATGTTACACTATGTAGCAGTCCACACCAGGGCGAACCAGAAACGCCGAACAGGCGGGAGAAGACACGCCAGCACACCCACCCCCACCACCCATCCTTTCCACAACCTATGAACGTTTCCCATGGGCATAACCAGAAACGTCCGAACAGGCGGGGGAAGGGGAGGCATTGGCTTTGCTTAGTGGAGCACAGCTGAACCACACCTTGCAGACATAAACATGTCGTTTACTTTTCTGTCATCCTTAACGGGCACTATAAAATCCTATATGAACGTGTTATTGATGTTACACTATGTAGCAGCATCCTTTCCGCACCATGGGTGTAACCAGAAACGTCCGAACAGGCGGGGGAGGGGGAGGCACTGGGTTTTCTTGGTGGAGCACAGCTGAACCACACCTTGCAGACATAATCATGCCGTTTACTTTTCTGCCATCCTTAACGGGGGACGCGTGGCAGCTCGAGAAATGTGGGGGGTTGGGGTTGCCCGCGAGCAATGTTGCGTACGAATCTGTTCAGGACTTTGCCTGGAAATTAAAAGTGAAGAGTTTGTTACCAGAAGAGCATATTTCGGCGATTTTAAAACATCATCTTCATATGCTACAGCATATACAAATTTTGAGTAAGTTATGGTAATCTATTTATAAGTGATAGCTTATGAACGACCAAGTTTGCTGCTAGTTATTTTGCACTATTTATTTGCTTCAAAAGGTAAGTATATAATAACTGACTATCAGAATCTTTCACCAAGGTATGTATAAGTTTCTTGCTTTTATAATCGTTGTATATATCTTAGATGCTATCCACTAGTAAACAGTAATTTGAAAATAGGACTTCTTGTAGCAATATGCTATCAATGTACGGCGCTAAAACAGGTGCGAGCCACAGGATCGTTGCACGCGTGGGTATAGCTTACCCCTTGTGTTTGATGGAGATTTTCAAAATGCAATTGACACTCTCCTTAAAACACGTCATCATTTGTCTTGGTGGTACCATTTCGGATACACAGACAGCGGAGAGTAAATCAAATTTCGTAAAATACTAGAAAATTATATCAAAATTAATTTCTTAGCTAATGGTTTCTGCATTGCCAGCTAAGCGCAAAAATATTTTCAAATATGTATTCAAACTTGGAATTTGATTTCGAGCACTGTAAATCCGAAAATATATATAAAAATGACTATTTGTTTTTCTGTGCTGTTTATAGGATCTGCGAGCCGAACTCGATGCCCATGCTGACGTCTACAATTCACTCCAAGGGACAGGGTCTAAAATTATGGAATCAATCGATTCGCCCGAAGATCGTGATGAACTGTATATGAAACTGACGTCGATGAACGGCCGTTGGTCAAGTCTGATCGAGAAATCTGAAGAAATTAGGTATAAAACAAATATTAAACAAAACAAAAATTTAGCTTGTATGACCCTAATCAAAAATATTATATTTGTGTTGTGTGTAACAGAAACACAAAATGTTTTATATATATTTTTATTATCTTTACCATATAAGCTCATATGCGAGAGGGATCATCTACCCTGAAGCCCGGATCCTCCCTTCGAGCCATCACCGAACCCCCATGGGAAGTAGCCTAAGCGCTCCCCACCACTAAGTATCCGCATGTCGTACCCAGCGCGCTGGCGCGCGAAAAATTCTGCCAAAACATGCAAACCAATGGATGAAAATTGACAAAAATTGGAAGAAACTTTGCAAAATTCCGAAGAAAGTTGTCAAAAATCCAAAATAGATGAAAATTGGTAAAAATGGGAAAATTGGTAAAAATTATGGAAAATTTTGAGTCCCAAAAATTCCGAAATTTTACCCACTCTGAAGTACCCGCTATCTCCCTCGGTCTTCGGATTTCGTCGATGTATGATCTTTATGTAGATGCGATTTTGTGAGACCTCGCTTCTGAACATAGTCATATTTTTATTTTGTGATTGTTTGGATTTAGGATCTGAGATTTTGGGTCATAGGATATATTAAATGTATGTGATCACGTTCTATATAAGCTAAGCTTAAGAGCAATATAAAGCCTGTGATGGTGATATTGCACGAGACTTCGGTTTAGGGAATATTATAAATGGAAATTTCTTAAGCTGCATTCACACATTCATATTTTTAGCTCATATTTAGAATTATAGGTTTGAACGTGTATATGCAGTTTATGAAACTGAAACGTTGGTTGTTTCGGAAGGCCTGAGAATTCAAAAATTTTGTCTGCTTCGCTTACATTTTCTCTCAGAATTTTAGTACTTTCTGTATGCAACTTTTGTTTTGTTTCCGTTTTTTGAGTTTAACAATTTTCTAACACCATTGAAATTTTTTTCTCGATTTTCATATTGCTCAGTATTATCTACCAATTCCGCCGTCTTCTGATCGTCAAAATTTGTCTATATTCCAGTTTTCCTAAATTTATATTTTCCAAAAAGTATATAATGTTCACCTTTTAAATTCAAAAACAATTCATTTGTCTCTCCTTCTTGCTAACTGACGACACACTTATAATAATTCTGCGTTAAATGGGAAGTGTACAACTAAGTATATGTTTCACAAAAATTGACATTAGTATCACATGCCGCTGTGTCTTATGAATTTTTTAAGACAGCGCCTTCAAACAGCGCAAGAACAATGGGAAAAATTGACAACGACCCTTCGCGAGTTGATCTATTGGGTTGAGACCAAAGACAAAGAACTTCGCGAACAATTGCCTGTCGGTGGAGATTTGCAACGTGTGAAAGCTCAAAGTGAATTTGTTCGCGTAAGAACTGTCTCAAGTTATACCTATTTAGTTCTATAAAACTTTAGTATCCTTATTTTTAATATATACCATTATTATATATAGGAAGTTAATGTATTCTTAGCTATGCTACTACTATCTATTTGATAATATATAGTTCATTTTATAACTAACGAGACATAAAAATTACTGAGTTTTGATTGCACTTAGAATATTACTGACTTCTTACAATTTATTGGCACTGGTAAATTTTAAAATTTATGGGTTCTATATTACCAACCTGAACATTTGTTTGAAATTTTCTATCCTTCATTTCCGTTTAAAAGTGTACGATCTATAACGCAGTCTATCATAGTGTGATAAAAACAAAGTCACACTTCGTTATAAAGTCCCAGTCATGCTTTTAACAGTGTTATTCCTTTTATGATAATAGCGTGACCCAGTTATCCCGCAGACATGCTTAATCAGTTTTCACAGCCACTTCTGACGCGCCGATTATCATAGAACAACTACAGGCAAGGTTCGTTAGGATATTTTGGTCTAACTAACCGCATCTGTTCCACACGGGTCTACAATGCATGAGGGTAGAGCAAACCTTAATCCTTTCGCTTTTAACTATTGTATGTACTTACTTTTGTGGAACTTGATGCAATACAAAGTAGTGCATTAACTCAGTTTGTTGCGTAGCGTGCGTTTGGCTGCTTGTTGTTATTCGATTACGTCAAAATTTAGCTAGCGGTTGTAATGCAAACCGCTTCGATTCGAGTCCGCATGCTGGATATAGTTTGTTCAACACTAGTCGAATGCAAACGAATTTATAAAGTAATATGTTAAGCCTAAATAGGGGTAGTTAAACGTAATATACATTCCTAGATCCCCAGGTTAAATTTTCTGCAATTTGTAATTTTCCGAGGTTTCCTAACACATTTCTCAATTTGTATGTATGTTTCCTAACACATTTGTATGTGTGCAAACGATTTATTCCACGATAGTCGTCGAAGTAATCCCAAGTACAGTTTGCTAACTTTAATTTAGGCTAACTTTAAACCTAATCCGAAAGAATTTTGCCAGCGGTATATTTATAAAGGTTATAAAGAAGTTCGGAGAAATTTACTTGCCTGAATTCGTAAAGTCTACTCTTGATATTTTGCGTTGTTAATTATGTACGTAACAATCTGAGTTAATGCACTACTTTGTATTGCATCAAGTTCCACAAAAGTAAGTACATACAATAGTTAAAAGCGAAAGGGTCGTTTTTATTTACACGTGCATTTGTCGACCCGTGTGGAACAGATGCGTTAGTTATTTCAAATATCCTAACGAACCTTGCCTGTAGTTGTTCTATGATAATCGGCGCGTCAGAAGTGGCTGTGAAAACTGATTAAGCATGTATCCGGGATAACTGGGTCACGCTATTATAGTAAAAGAAATAACCTGTTGAAAGCATGAGTGGGACTTTATAACAAAATATGACTTTGTTTTGTTGTCACACTATGATGATTGCGTTATAGACATTTTAAAACAGAAATGAAGATAAAAAATTCCAAACGGATTAGGTTGGTAATATAGAACCTATAAATTTTAAAATTTACCAGTGCCAATAAATTGTAAGAAGTCAGTAATATTCTAAGTGCAATCAAAACTCAGTAATTTTTATTACTACGTTAGTTATAAAATGAACTATATATTATAAAATAGATAGTAGAGTTAGCATAGCTAAGAATACATTAACTTCCTATATATAATAATGGTATATATTAAAAATAAGGATACTAAAGTTTTATAGAATTAAATAGGTATAACTCCTGACAGTTCTTACGCGAACGAATCCCGCTTGAGCTTTCACACGTTGCAAATCTCCACCGACAGGCAATTATTCGCGAAGTTCTTTGTTTTTGGTCTCAACCCAATAGATCAACTCACAAAGGGTCAGTTGTCAATTTTTCCCATTGTTCTTGCGCTGTTTGAAGGCGCTGTCTTAAAAAATTCATAAGACACAGCGGCATGTGATTCTAATCTAGATTTTTGTGAATCATCTTCTTAGTTGTACACTTCCCATTTAATTTGCAAATTTGTTATAAATATCTAGTAGGTTGGCGAGAAGGAGAGACAAATGAATTGTTTTTGAATTTAAAAGGTGAACATTATATACTTTTTGGAAAATATAAATTTAAAAAAACTAGAATATCGACAAATTTTGACGATCAGAAAACGGCAAAATTCGGTAGAATAATTCTGAGCAATATGAAAATCGAGAAAAAAATTTCAATGGTGTTAGAAAATTGTTAAACTCAAAAAACGGAAACAAAACAAAAGTTGCATACAGAAAGTACTAAAATTCTGAGAGAAACTGTAAGCGAAGCAGACAAAATTTTTGAATTCTCAGGCCTTCCGAAACAACCAACGTTTCAGTTTCATAAACTGCATATACACGTTCAAACCTATAATTCTAAATATGAGCTAAAAATATGAATGTGTGAATGCAGCTTAAGAAATTTCCCATTTATAATATTCCCTAAACCGAAGTCTCGTGCAATATCACCATCACAGGCTCTATATCTGCTCTTAAGCTTCAGCTTATATAGAACGTGATCACATACATTTAATATATCCTATGACCCGCAAAAAATCGCAGATCCTCAATCCAAACAATCCCAAAATCGAAGAGTGACTATGTTCAGAAGCGAGGTCTCACAAAATGGCGTCTACGTGAAAGAACATTCTAAGTCAACAAAAAGTGAGAAACCAGAGGGAGATAGCGGGTACTTCAGAGTGGGTAAAATTTCGGAATTTTTGGGACTCAAAATTTTCCATAATTTTTAACAATTTTCCCATTTTCACCAATTTTCATCTATTTTGGATTTTTGACGACTTTCTTCGGAATTTTGCAAAGTTTCTTCCAATTTTTGTCAATTTTCATTCATTGGTTTACATTTCTTGGCAGATTATTTCACGCGCCACCCCGCTGTAGGTCGACGTGGGGATAATTAGTGGTCAAGACCTCTTAGGCTACTGTCCCATGGGGGTTCGGTGATGGCTAGAGAGGGAGGATCCGGGCTCCAGGGGTAGATGATCCCTCTCGCATATGAGCTTATATGGTAAAGATAATAAAAATATATATAAAACATTTTGTGTTTCTGTTACACACAACACAAATATAATATTTTTGATTAGGGTCATACAAGCTAACTTTTTTTCTTGTTTAATATTTGTTTTATACCTAATTTCTTCAGATTTCTCGATTCAGACTCGACCAACGGCCGTTCATCAACGTCAGTTTCATATACAGTTCATCACGATCTTCGGGCGAATCGATTGATTCCATAATTTTTGATCGTGTCCCTTGGAGTGCCTTCAAACCGACAGTCTGGGCATCCGAGTTCGGCTCGTAGATCCTATAAACGGCACAGAACAAAAAATAGTCGCTTTTTTATATATATTTTCGGATTTACCGTGCTCAAAATCCGAAATTCCAAGTTTGAATACATATTTGAAAATATTTTTGCGCTTAGCTGGCAATGCAGAAACCATTAGTTAAGTAATTCATTTTTATATAATTTTCTCATATTTTACGAAATTTGATTTCCTCTCCGTTGTCTGTGTATCCGAAATGGTACCACCTAAACAAATAATGACGTGTTTTTAAGAGGAAAAAAATGTCAATTGCATTTTGAAAATCTCCATCCAACACAAGGGGTAAGAGTTTGTACCCACGCATCCAACGATTTTTTTATTTGCACTGTTTTAGCGCAAAAAAAAAAATAATAGCATATTGCTACAAGAGTCTATTTCGATTTATATTTTTACTAGTGCAAAATAGCATATTTGATATATACAACGATTATAAAAGCGAGAACTTATACATACCTTGGTGAAAGATTCTGAGAAATGGTCATTTCTATATACTTACCTTTTGAAGCGAATAAATAGGTGCAAATAACTCGCACAAACTTGGTCATAAGCTCCTCGCTATATAAATTACCATAACTTACTCAAATTTGTATATGCTGTAGCGTGTGGGAGATAATGTTTAAAATCGCCGAAATACTCTTCTGTGGTGAGCAAACTCTTCACTTTTAATTTCCCCAGGCAAAGTCCTGAACAGATTCGTACGCAACATTGCTCACGGCAACCCCAACCCCCCACATTTCTCGAGCTGCCACGCGTCCCCCGTTAAGGATGGCAGAAAAGTGAGACGGCACAGTAAGATTATGTCTGCAAGGTGTGGTTCAGCTGTGCTCCACCAAGAAAACCCAGTGCCTCCCCCTCCCCGCCTGTTCGGACGTTTCTGGTTACACCCATAAGTCCGGAAAGGATGCTGTTACATAGTGTAACATCAATAACACTATAAAATCCTATGGGTCGAGCGGAAAAGGTGCAGAGCAGTTCTCAGTTCCGTTTGATAAGTGTAACCAGCGGTCTTTGAAGTTTATGGCTACGTACGGTAGTAAAGCCATGAAGTCGGTGCCCAGGATGCATTCGTACGGGGTATCCGTAGTTACTTGGAAGTCGCATGGGGTGTTTAGCGACCCTATAGTGATTGGTGCTTTCACCACTCCGCTAATCGTCAGTTCCTGTTGTGTAGCTGATACTATCCGGGTGGTGCTGGTGTCTCGGGATACTAGGCCTAAACGGGCGGCTAGGGCTTGGGACATAATTGAAATGTCGGCTCCGGTGTCTACAAGTGTCGTGACTGGAGTGCCAAGGACGGTTGCGTTGATGAGTAATGGAGTATTGCCGGCATCCATGGTATTTAACTGTCTGGTAAACATACCTTGACGGGGTCCACGACGTAAGTCACGAGTGGGAGCAGCAAATAGTTCGTCGTCCTCTATGAAAACGAGTTCCTCCTCGGACGAGGCACTTGTTGTCAATAGTCTCTTGGAGCGACGCGGGGCACGATTGGACACAACGGATACGCGCGGCGTCCCCGAGGGTACAATCGAAACCTCGGTCGGCGAAATTCTGGCGGTACTAGGTGTGACGTCCTCCTCTGGTGGGGCGCTCGGGCCTCGCTTATCCGCTCTAACCCATCGTAGTATTGCTTTCCTAGGCTTGCCCTCGGACCTAATTAACCTTCCGCGGCAAGGGAGCCACCGGGGTATATAGTACCCGTATTTAGGCGAGACCTTACACTTAGTCATACAGTAGATCAGACTAACTACACTGACGATGATGGTGACTATAAAGTAGGGTGAGAGTCCAGTGTATTCCAAAGCGGGAAAGTTAACTACCTTTTGAACTTGTTCCTTAGCTATCTGAGCTACTTGTAAATTTGTTGCCTTGGCATCGTCGAGTAAACTCCAGGTAAAGGTCTTAGTTTGAGACCGGAAAGCCGGTCAATGGTGATATTCGGTCCAAATTTGATTGTGATTTCCTCAGGTTTCAGCATGCTAGTCAGCACTATTGATCCAATAACTAACTGTGATAATTTCCATGGGGAAACCATAAAATTCCGTTAGACGGAACCTTTATGGTCTTGCCTAACGTTACGTATGCGCGCTGCCTACGATTGGTCAGTATAACTTCAGGTTCACTAGTTCTAATCAGAACACCCTGAATAGTTGTGTGTACGGCGGTGTCATTGGCCAATGGACCGATAAGCGTTCGATTGCTACATGCGTGTTTAATTGACTCGGGCACTAGTTCACCAGCGATAATCCATTCTAAGCAGTTGGTACTGTAGTCGGTCAGCAGCGCGTGTGGTTCGCAAAAAGCAATTCCTGGTCTTTGTTTGCATGCTCCTAAGTTCAATGATTCAAAGCTAATGTGGCCTTAGCGGGCGGCGTATTGCGGAAGCGGCAGTCTCAGCTGGGTAAGCGTCTCAGGAGCGTTCCAGCCAGTGTTGTAGACCCGAAAATACGGTCGGACATCACTACATTTAGGTAGTGGTAACTGCAGAATGAACCCAAAGCGAAATGCTGCTAGGTCCACACTCACAGGCATAACGCAGCCAAATTGGTATGCAAATTGTGCAAAGGATGATATCCATAGAAGGAACAACGTGAAATAGCATAACAAGAAATTTCACATGAATTTAAACCCGGACTTTAACAGTTCAGCCCATAAGGGAAAACTCTATAAATTTCCGGAAAATAAAGGAGAAGGACGACGTTTTCTCATGTTTTTCTTATTTTTCCTGTTTTTCTTATTACACAGCACTAAGTCGCCCTTCTGCCCTGGAAAATATAAAATTTTATCAAAATTTATCGAAATTCATCAAATTTTAACGAAAATTCGAGCAATCTGGCAAATGTTTGCAAAGTTTCTACACATTTCTTAAATTTCTACACACCGTCCTAAAATTTTCGGAAATTCGTCTAAAGTTTATGCCAAATTTTACAACAATTTTAGCATTTTAATCATAGCGGGCTGTACATCTACGGATCTAAGGCAAAATTTCACGCAAACCCATTCCGCTACTCGATTTACAATTTTACCCTAAGTAAGGAGTCTAACAAATCCAAAAATTTTTAAGAGATGTAACAGCCCAATTTTTAAGAAAACGACAAAACGCTTAAAATACACCAAAATTGTAGGGAAACAGGGGAATGGACGGCCGGACACCGGTGGAGTGTGACCTCCCTATAAATTGATATAATTGCGTACTATTGTATTGATTATGAGAGTAAACAATTGTACATCTATGTTGTACTTGTAAGGTCCTACTCCATCGTCCGCAGGTGCCCGGGATGATTTTGGCACCAAATACGAAAGAAAGGATCACGATTAGGGGTATCCGGTCGGTCCTCGTGAAATATTGAATGATGTTATATATATATGTGTCGCGTGTAAAATGTTTTACATAATATATATGTGTCCTTTATGTACAGGACGGGTGTGCGCTTGGAGATCAATGGATAGGACAGGAAGCGCTGTGCCTTAAGCGCTGTGCCCGTAAGCGCTGTGCCCGCGCTGCGGAGAGTGGGTTGAACTTTTGACAAATTGGGGTCAAAATCGTGACAAAATTTAAATAAAAAGGGGAATGTACACCTGCGCTCGACTGGTTCCTCACCCACTGCGCAGTGTTTCTTGTGCGCGTTCAGTGGGTGCATCACCTGGCAGCGCTCAAGGTTGTTTTGAGGTTCAATCTAGAAAATTGGCTGTTAGTAAAGCACCCGTTTAGCATTCGGAACAGCTCAGGAAATTTTACCGGTGCTGATATGCGCACGGCGTTTAGAGTAAATTTTAGACATTGAAATTTTAGGATCATGCTTGGCTCGGGTGGGCTCTTCGACAGCTAACGCGTGGAAGAGGTCCACCAGAGGTTTTCCCCGATTTTCCAAATTTTCTCGCTTAGGCCTAAGCACAAGGGCAGCCCTTGCGGGTGCTGTGGTGTCCGTCGGATATCTCGCGCTCCCGTAAGTGCATCTGCGACGGAGCAAGACAAATTAGAAAATTTTTTAGGATGATGCTAATAGCGGCGACGGAAGTTTACATGGTTACCGCAAAGGTAAATTGAAGGCTAAGACCTAAATATAAATTTCGGGTCAAGGGTTCCGCTTTCTAAAAAAGCTGGTCTGGAGCTCGCCAGGAATCGTCTCGTTATACGGAAAGAGGGTGCAAAGAAAAAGGGAAATTGAATTTTGTCGTTTTTTAGTTTCGCACAAGTGTACCCTTTTGAAGCCAAGGGCTCCGCGCATGGGCTCAGGTACTGATACAATTATAATGTAAATAAATGATTTAGTGTGTGCACGCGATTGGGTGAGGTATTCATTGTCATACTCTTGTTTTATGTTTTGCTCAAGAAAAGGGAAACCCAAGAAATAAACGTTTGGCGTGTGAAGTTTCATAGGCGAAGCAGATTGATTTAACTAAGGCGTACCCTGGTGTAAGAATAACATACGTTCCCCTCTAAGGCACACTCTATGCTGTCTGACCCGAGCTCCGTGCTCTCCTCCCACCCGCTGTTCTCCCAAGGCTGCTCGCGCCCCTGATGCTGTTATTCTGCTGGCATCTCCTCGCACCCCTAGGGCTAGCTTCCGTTTACTATAGCCAACGTACGACCACTCCCATGCCAAGTACCGTGGCACAACTACGATCAATCTAGCTTATTCGCGGCGCTCCCACTGGCTTCGCTCGCGCCTCGGTGAACAGGGTCCTAAGTCTCCTAAAGTAAGCGTTCATCCTGTTTCCCGAGCACCATCGCACCTAGTTGACCGAGCAGGCTCAACGAGTCAGACCCCAACTCGAACTAAATTAATACAATCGCACCCCTGCGTCTTAAGGCCCAAGGGTTATGGAATAATCTTTTGGCTCATTAAATCCCTTCAAAAACGCGCCCTGCTATAAGGGAATTTTCGGTCTTGGCCTAGGGTATCGGATCCAATAACGGAAAGTGAGGGAATGACGGGTCAGCCTTATTACCTGTGAGCAGACTTAGGGGTTGGCCCTCCCTCGGGGACCTCCATACCATTAGACAAGTGAACCATCATAGGGGCCAGGCCGAACACCCTGGTAAACCCGCCGGCAGCCTGCTAAGCTAAGCGGTTCCCATCTGTCAGACCAGGGTCCACCGGGAAATAGTGTAAGCCGGGGTTGTCCGGGCACCACTGTGAAGATTGAGAGTGGTGCAGCTGGGCTCCCTAAGGGCCGGAACTGGTCCTAGCTAGTACAATATCTGTGTCGAATCAAAATGCAAAAGTCGAATCTAGCTAAGATAAGCGTCTAGAAAACTGCAGCGGGCATTGATTTTATTAATTTTCAAATTTTAATGAATATTGCATAAGACCGTTTGCTTCCGTTATTTTCAAATAAAAATCTATATTTTACCCATCATCAATCAAATTTGTCTAAAATATCAAATTTGTCTAAAAATTTTCAGACCTAGGCTGCATAGGATGCAATAAACGTAAAGAAACATAAAAGTAAAATGCTAGTGGTCGAAGAACTTTTTGCCTTTTGCTTTATAGCACAAGTACATACGAGTTTAAAACTGAGAAAGTGTAACAGGCCCGTTCCGGCCCGTTATGTTTATTTTACATGACTCCGGTGTCAAAATGGCCTGAACCCGCCTTAAATTGAACCAGACACAGTTACGGGAACAAGGTTTTCATGTGGTGTGACTGGGTGCCATGGGTACTGATAATTGCTTTTCGTATTGCTATATTATGCATGCATTTTTGCCGTTGATATGCTTTTGTCATTGATATAACCTGTTATTGCATGACCTGTTCTATGATTATATAGTCGGATAAGACGCCACTGAGCCCAGAGGAAACTGGCTTCGCTCATCTGGTTAAACGCAGAAAGATAAAAATGTAGGATAGTATTTCACTGGCTAGGACAGAGAATCCGAACGGAACTCGAACAATAGCCCATGTTTCTCCACTGAAAGTTCAAATTTCCGACCGTCCGGGAATAGGAGGCCTCTGACAATTTAAGGGATCGGAAAGTAATCGAAACCAGGACTATCAATTTTACCTGGTTCAAGCGAACTAAAGCTTAATGGTCACGAAAGTAAGCTGAAATCAATGGGTTACGGTAGTTTCCGATTATTCGGGAATAACGGACCTCGGGCCTGTTTATCGGCCCGTAACCGTGTAACGGTTCAGATTTATCGAAAATGTCCCGAGTACTGTTCCGTAGAGAAATTTTTGGGCGTTCGAACGAGCTCGACACATCACAAATCGCTGGAGGATTTCCTAAGATATTCTAGGGACAAACAGGTCAACAATCAATCAACAGCCAATACTTACGCTAGGTTTGGCTGGCGACCCTGGTTCCGAGTGGACCTGATATGGGCATATATGGACATATAGTTATGTATATGTATATATATATAGGTGTGTGTACTGCCTGATTTTCGTGTCGCCGTACGTCTATTTTTCCGCCCCAACCGTGTCCAAAGCTATTCTTTTTATAGCACCCTTTGACCCCCAAAATTGCCTGACCGCCATACTAACAACTGGTTTTACTGGTGACCATCGGATCAGTGATTGAAAGTACGCGTATTTTCAATTAGTTTACCCATTAAGACATCTAACGAGACCAGACGGGTCACGACCCGACCTGCCATCCCGTTGTTATGTAACTTATTTGACTGTTCCGCAGTGTACAACAGATAATTTAACATAAAATCCTGCCAATTTGTACCAATTCCGTATTTGACCCTTGACCATAAATGTGCTCATGCGACCCCTCGTTCTACTCGCCTGCTCCTGGCGAATACAACGATATCCGGCGGGTCTCCGTCCGACTTCTCGTTAGCCCGTTATAACCCGCCAAAGTGCCCCCAATGTGGCATACCGACTGAAAGTGGGTACAGACCAACCGAAAATTTAACCCCAGCTCAAAAGTAGGCAAAACGCCCCTCGTTACATTCGTCACGTCGAGACATCTTCAACTATGCCCGGCGGGTCTCTGTCAGTCGCCCCGTTAACCCGGGACGGCCGATAACGCGCCCCCACATTACCGACACTCTCTTTATCAGTCGTGATTTTAGTGCCCCTCTACCCGCTGCCGATAAGGTAGGGAAAACACCCCTCGTTTGAATCGCCTTTCCATGGCGAGTTCAACGATACCCGGCGGGCGTCGCTCCGCCCAACCGTCAGTGCGGCAGAGCCCGCTGAAACCCCGTATACTAATATATGTCGGAACCCAAAATTGGGTCCCGACCCGCCACTGCGTCTACCGTCTCGTGTTTGGTATCATTCGGCCCCGTTCTTCGTCCTGGGACCGAATTTCGCCCCAGCCCCTCGAAATTCCCTCGGGAACCCCCTGTCCCGACTCCCTTCCCATGCCCTTTCTTTTCCGTTTTCCTTTTTGTTTTTCACTCTCTCTAACCAACTTCTTTGGTCGGTTGTCGTTGCTGCTGTCGCCATGATTTTATTGTGTGTGTGTTGTTGTTGTTGTGGTTGCTGTGTGGTTGTGCTGATGTTGTTGTTGTTGTGGTGGTGGTTCTGCGTGTTTCTAGCGTGGGCTTGAGCGACCTTTCTGTCGCTCAGGTCGCCTGTGTGTCTCATGTGTAGTGTGTGTATGTATATAGAGATATATGTATATATATATAGACTCTACGAGGACAATATAAAAAATAGGACGAACAAGGACAGGACGTATAAAATTCTACTAAATTCATGAGTTTTACGGACGGACTGGACACATAGGATTAGGAAAGACGGGGGTTGGTTTAGGGCCCTCCCGTGGGCTCCGGGAGTTCCTTAATAGGACCCCGGATAGATCAAAAGGGACCTGGGAATGTGCTGCTTCCCAGAACACGAAATAAGCTCATTCCTACCTTCGGTCCCCCCCCTTTCGGGACGTCCCAAGACGTTCTGTCGGAACGTTTGAAATTAAGCTAGGAATGCTAGGAATGCCAGGAATGTTTGGCTTTATCTTGTAAGCCAACATATAAACGTGCAATGTTTGCACGTTTACCCATGGATAGGGCGGTAAGATTTAACCCCAGATGGACTTTTGTTAAGCTTAATTAGGTGATGGATGAGGCAGCTAACTCGCTAAATAGCAGAAATTTGGCTTTAAAGCGGCGAGTTAGCTGGGGGAAAATTTGATGAATGAGGACCAGAAGACGAATCTGCCCCGAAATAAGGACAGATTTCCAGCTTAATTCGAGTGTTCTATATAGAAAATGGATTTAAAATTTTAAATCTGACGGGTAAGTCAACCATTTCGTAGAACATTTGGGGGGATAACGACCAAGCTAAGTTAGGTAAGAGGCTTAAAAGATCTGAGTAATGGGTTTTAGACAAGTTTCTGACAAGAATTTGGGGATACAGATGGGCTAAAATCGGAGAACTTTGGAGAAAAACTCACAGATGGTCGACCTCCGAGTAATCGGAGGGTTCAAATTTGATGTCGGCGATTTCGATTGAAGCCGACTCTCTCTAAAGGGGACCCAGGGTTTACGATAGCTGTCAAAATCAAAATCTCGGGAATTTTTCGATTGGGCGCTCGGGTTTGAACTCGAAAAAGTGGGCGTTGAAAGAGTTTCTCCGATTGGATAGCGACAAAATCGCTATCTTCCAATATAGCTGAAAATTTTGAAGCGACGACTACCGCGTCGTCTCTGCGAATCAGTTCGACTTCGACAGCGCGGAGTTCGGTCGGCTTTACTGACCGGCTCCGGCGCATTATTTTTAATTATTTTCTACGTTTGTTCGATTGCTTTCTCGTGTTTTGAGTTTTCGCGTCTGGATTGGAGGCGACATCCGGAGGACCGCGCAGACTTCCTATGTCTCGCGAAGGGGGCTTGGCTTTTGCCACCCCGGATCAAAGACTGTAAGTGAACTTGAGTCGGACAGCCTGAAACATGGGGGTTTACTTTCCCCGGATGTAACAGAGACGATCCATTTGTTCAACATTTTGATCGACGTTGTTAAGGCTCTCGCCCCATAGGCTAGTTTCACTTCGGTCGTTGCACGCCCTTCCCCTTCAACTGAGTGGTCGTGTTCTTAAGAATCCCCTGACAAACCTCCGCGTATCGAGTTCCGTCTTAGGCGTTGTGGGCCATTGTGCGGGATGGCGATGAAATGTAGGCACTAAGTTCGAAGTCCTTCTGATTCCCCGTGGTCATAGGTAAGACAAATCAACGATGGACGCCTCTCGTCCATGTTTTTACATGACCTATCGCTCTTGAGTTAGGGCTATCGAATTTTCCTGAGCCGACCACGGTAAAATTTCCCCGACTAGTTATAGGGACAGGCTTACTTGTTCATGTTTCTGGTTTACAAATTCTCAGCTTAGTGGACTGTTCGATGCTCATGCCGCTGCTTGAGCTCGGACTGATTTCGCAGTTAGGGACAGAGGACTAGCCTCTGTCGGGCTTTAGGAAGCCCCCAAATTTTCGTTTATCAGTTTGAGCTAAGTAAATTTGGGGAATATAAAAGACTAAGCAAATTCTAAGTGATTTCAGCTTGAGCATAAGGTATTGGCACTCCACAAGGAGCAACATTTTACTTGTCATTGACAGATCTACGGTTTGCTGTTAAGTCGTGAGAACGAGCGTTTTATGTACTACCAAAGGTTGAAAGAGCCTCGCGTGGAGTAGACCAAACTGCTCGAGATCCCGACCGCCCCGCACACCCCGCCTGTCAGTAACTTGGTAAATTGACGGCGATAAATTACTTTCTTCTGAAAACACCCTAGCCAAACTATTGATATCACCAAGGTTCACTCTTGCACACGTATGTGGTTAAGTTCGGTAGTAATATCGTGGAAAATCAATTTCCACTAAGATGAACTGGCGACTTAATCGGTTACCGCACCCGGTTACCGTTAGCCCTTTGGAGGTACGCTACGGTACCCCGTGCTAAAAATAAAATCGCAATCCCAGAACTTAAACAAAAGACAAAATCGCGACCTCTCGCGAATCGTTTTGACCCCAAACCGAGTAAGTGCAAAACCCCGTTTTCTTTTTGGAGCGACTTGATCGCTGATTTTAAGCAATTTTCTATTTTATCACTGGTTGCCCGTTAGGCTATGTACTATGTAGGCCCTTGCTTGGTTTGTCACTGTCTCTGCCTCTCTCCTTTTTCATTTTCTCTTATTGAGCTTCGTTCCTGCACGGGGATTTTAATCCCGCTGCAGATTTTTCTGTACTATCCACTCGACTATCGAGTTCCGACAAATTTTATTAAAATTTCAATGATAACTCGACTGCACAGTTTCGATAGTGCAGTCGAGACACTGTACGATTTCGATATGTACAGTATATTAGGATCTTAGGATGAGTTCGATAGAGAGAGTACAGAAAAGAGAAAGGCGACCAAAGGAAACAAGAGAAAAGAAAAGAGAAAGAAACCAAACCAAGAAACAACAGCAAAGAAAAACAAAAGGGGGACGCAAACGCGTCCGCGGGCGAAGTACCCACGCCCCCTTGCCCGGTAGAGTCGCAGAAACAAATCAACCGACCCAGCCAGTCCCACCTAGGATTCTACCGAAACTGTTGAAAATGGGAACTGAGATCGTCGAAAAGTTACTAGAGGCAACTCCGCAAAGTGAACCCAACGACGCCCCGGACAAGTGTTGCATGTTTTAACCGTTACTCTTCGCCCCCCCAAAATCGACACCCACCGTCACCAACTAACCGTATGCGGATTTTAAGGACTCGGGACAATCGAGCTCGACTTGAGACACTGAGAGAGACGATTATCCATTAGTGTGAGCTCTGCCTTAAGGGCAGCACGTTGCGATACATTCAATAGGGACGGTAGGTAGGATTTGCAGGAGCAGGAATGTACACCGGACGGAATTACTATACCCCGATCTGGCATAGTGGTAACTTGCCTACAACTTGATCATCATTATTGTTTGCTCGCTTGTGTTATGACTGCGTCACTGCCCATAGCCATGCATATAACTGTACCGTAGTTACTTTGATTAATATAACCGTGCTCAGATCTGTATCAGGAAGTGTTGTTCTCGTTGTACCGTGATTTGCGCCTTTTTCTACGCAGGATACTCTGTTGTGTACCTAACCCACGTATTTGTAATCGTATGCCGCCGACCTTCCGTGTATGCGGTATTCGAGCGGCCCGTTTAGCTCCCGTTGTCATCGTTCGGCCGACCTATGACGAACTTAGGTCGTTGCTCGAGATTGGTCACATTCTCCCTGCAACACGCATAGCGCCGCGCGTTAATAAAAGCGAACTTCGAAGCACGCCGGAACACATAATCCGAGCTTTAGCTGCCCCGTAGGACGCCTCGGATACAGATTCTGGTCCAGTATTCCCGGGAACGCATTCGCATGCATCGCCCCCCCCTTTTCATTGGCGGACATAGACAAGAGAGCGAACAGGTAGGGCGATGTCAATCTTAATTGTTTGATATGAGGCCCTAGTTGCCCATCTACACTTTGATGCTGTACTATACGTTGGAAATAAAATCTTGAAAATCACTTGATGAGTCCAGTGTTATTGATTTCTTGGCGAAATAAGTACGTCCCAAATGGACGGGCCGACCCTTCGTGCCACGGCTTGAGGACGCAATTACCACAAGCCAGGGCGGTCCGCCACCAACGTTGATCTGTTTGTGTACTGGTGCTGCGGCGAGAGTGGTCCACCGAATTACTTACCAAATTTACTGGTTTAATAGTCACACTCCCACGAAAGATAAAATTTACTAGGACAACATTACCTCCAGATAGTAACTCCATTAGGCTATTAAAAGGTAAGATAGATAATCCGACGTTAAACATTTCAGGGCATGTCGGAACCCTGTGGGGGCCACATAGGCTACAAAGAATAAAGTGTTCAACCCAGGATAAACTCGGTAGAACTCAAATTTCGCCTAACAAAATCTAAATTATCACGCGTTTTATTCTAAATTACGATAGACAAAACAACTTCCTTAGGTTAGGATAGGGAATATCGGTTTGACACTATGACCTGCGAGCAGGTTTCGGTGTCAACCTCCCTGGGGGATCTCAGCAATCATACCAAGATACTAGACACGTGCACAACCAATCGGGCGGGGTCCGAACACACCCCGTGAAGCGCGCCTGCGGCCTGCTAAGCTCCGTAATTTCTTGGGTCTGACCAAGAAAAGTGGCTAAAATATAAAACTTAGGGTCCACCCTTGAGGTTACGATAGCCGGGGTCGTATGGGCATGGTGTTAGGAAGTTGCGCCATGCAGCTGCGTCACCGTTATTACAAAAGTACGTGAAATATATTGTGATGCATTGGAAATATTAATAAAAGACTTTATATCTTAAAACGATTGAGCTACGTAAAACTGAAACGAGTTCAAACGTGGCGAACAGCTCAAACTCACTAAGTCTAGTAGTTCCTGTAAGACACGAATATAAATTGACAAGGCTGGCCACACATTGCGACTGGATGTCAGCCCATGGGAGTTAAATTTTCTCAGGAAAATAATGCTAATGAGTGGATAAAACCGCTATAAAATAGAATATTAGCTGACCACCAAAATTATTTTATATCAAAGAACAGCCGATATGTTCCCAAAAGTGTAGCCTTCGAAAATAATGCTAAAGAGCGGATAAAACCGGCTGTAAATAAGAATATTAATTTACCACCACGTTATTTTGTAACAGGGCCGCTTCGGCCCTGTCACGAGCATTTCCGGACTTTCGCACTCAAATTTGTATCGGGACGCGTTGGCACAGGGCTGGTTGTGTATAAAATATCGCTCATAATAAGTCGTTTATATTAATGAAACATTTTGTATGAAAGTGTCGATTATATGAATGAAACATTTTGTATGAAAGTGTCGTTTATATTAATGAAACATTTTGTATGAAAGTGTCGATTATATTAATGAAACATTTTGTAAGAAAGTGTCGATTATATTAATGAAACATTTTGTATGAAAGTGCCGATTATATGAATGAAACATTTTGTATGAAAGTGTCGATTATATTAACGAAGCATTTTGTATGAAAGTGTCGATTATATTAATGAAACATTTTGTATGAAAGTGTCGACTGTATTAATGAAGCATTTTGTATAAAAGTGTCGTTTATATTAACGAAGCATTTTGTATAAAAGTATCGAGTATAGTGATGAAACTTTCTGTATAAAAGTGTCGTTTATAGGGATGAAGCATTTTGTATAAAAGTGTAGTTTATATTACTGAACTATTTTGTATAAAAGTGTTGTTTGCATAACTGTGTCGTGTTTGGATTCACGTACCATTTTGTATCGTTGCAATTTATGAATTTGTTAGGGACGAGTGTTGCAGTCAGATCAAATTATGAGGAAATGAGCCGCCCAACCGACCTGTAAGACCGAAAATAGAGCCCTATGTCGACGGATGTTGGACAGCAGTCGAAAACCCAACCGGTAGGCATCATGTGTCATGGGGTTGACGGTTACGAACGTCCGGGAATAGGAGGCCCCTGGCTGAACGATGAAGAAAACACGTTTGTTAAGACCGAAACCAAAAATATTAAATTTACGTGGTTTTAGCAATATACTAGGTAATGGTTACAGAAAACAACAAGTTGAGATAAACGGAAATCACACTTTGGTAGCACTTGCAACTATAAGGGACGACGGGTGTCGGGCTCATTCGAAGGCCTGTCACCGTCTGCGGTATCCTGGTACGGAGACTAACCAGAACAGACTGGTAGAACACTTTGGGGGAGTGTGAGTGGACTTCTAGAAACGCTCCGAGCAACGCCAGAACTTCGCTTGTAACGTGTAGAGGCAATCGCTACTTACGCTAGGTGGGATTGTCAGCGCAGAACCTGGATGGTTACCTTCCATATAGTTAGGACATACCATATATAAAGTATGTAACTGTATCTATTTGCGTGTGTGTGTAACCCTTTTAGGTAAAATCGCTTCGTTCCTGTAGCCCATTGCAGGTTGCAATTACTACAGAACTCCACTTTATGACGTTCTCGTTGCCCTATCCCGCATTCGAACCGGTGCATGCGACCCCTCGTTTTGGTCATCGCGACTAGCTGAACCCAACGATGTGTGCCGGATCTCCATCCGAATCCCTGCTGACCCGCGGTAGCCCCGCAAAGATGCCTAGAAAGCAGTCGTCAACCACTGATGGGCACCCGTGAATCGAGATTTTTCGCTCAACTCGAAAGTAGGCGAATCACCCCTCATTGGCTTCGTCTCGATGAGACATCTCCAACAATACCCGGCGGGTCTCGGTCCGCCGCCCCGTTAACCCGGGACACCCAACAAAAGCGTCCCTACCGTAGCCATTACTCTCTCTAATTGTTACGATTCTAGTACCGTTCCTACTCCTGCCGCCCCAGTGGCGATATCACCCATCATTTAAATAGTCGTTGGACAGTGAGTCCAACGATACCCGGCGGGCGTCGCTCTGCCCAACCATTAACGCAGGAGAGCCCACTAAAGTTCCCCATACTAATACACATCGGAACCCATGAATGGGTCCCGACCCGTTACTACGTCCACCCCCCTTGTGTTTGGTATTAATCGACCCCGTTTTTCGTCCTGGGATCGAATCTGACCCCAGCCCCTCGAATATCCTCCCGGATTCCCCTTGTCCCGCTTCCCTTCCCCCGCCCGCCTCGTGTCCTCGCTGTCCTTTCGCTTTTGTCCTCGTTCTCTCTCTAACCGACGTTTCTGGTCGGTTTTCTTCTTTGTTGTATTGTTGTTGTTGTGTTTGGTGTGTTGTGAGTTTGTGTCTATCCTGAGCGACCTTTCTGTCGCTCAGGACGCCTCTATATCTAGTGTGTGTACGTTGTGTGTATTTGTATATGTGTGTTTTTGTGTGTCGATCTATATATATACGTATATAAGGAAACAGAAAAAACAGACGGACGAGGACACCACGTACTAAACGACGTTAAATTTCAGAGTTTTACGGACGGACGACAAGCGAACGATTAGGACGAACGGGGGGCGACTTTAGGGCCCTCCCGTGGACTCTAGGGACCTTGGAGCAGGGCGTCTGACCAGATAGGAGTGCTCCATGGTTTGCCCCGACTATGGCCCCTAGACGGATGATTTCCGGTCGTCGGTTCCCCTCCGGCGAGCCGTCGGAACGTGAGCATTCGCAGAAAATTTCAAATTAAGCTTGAGCCTTTTCGATGTTTTAAGGTGTCCTCGCGAATGGGGTCACTTTCCACAACGCGTTCGAATCCAATTCGACGAGCGGCATACCGCGACCACAAAGAAAATGTCGTTGTTTGCCGACCCAATTAAGACAGGAAGTTTAAACAATCCAAAATAAGGGACAGATTACAACTTTTAAGGACATTACAGGGAATTGGGTGGCGATTCGACCATCTTGGGACCGGATGTTGTCTTAAAGACGAGGGCGTTGGATTCGATATCAAAGAACATCCGGCACTAATTACAGGATACTCAAGCTTAAAAGCTCAAGCTTCATGAGAGAATCGGGGTTAAAATCACAGATGGTCAACTTCCGAGTACTCGGAAGATTCAAACTTGATGTCGGCAAATTTAATTGAAGCCGACTCTCTTTAAGGACATCGACGGTTTACGGTAGCCGTCAAGATTCAAGTTTCCGGAAGTGTCCCCAATTGGATACTGGACAGAAATCCCAAAAAAGTGGGCGTCAAGAAGTCGCCAACGATTGGACGGCGACAAAATCGCCATCGTAACATACAGGCGAAAATTTCGAGGTTACGACCAACGCGTCGAATCTTGGAATCAGTTCGACTTCGGCAGCGCGGAGTTCGGTCGACTCTACTGACCGGCTCCGACGCTAGGATTTTGTAGTTTGGTTTCACAATTGTTTTACTTTCTCGTGCTTTGGTTTTCCGTTTGGAATGGGATTCGACGACTGGAGGACTCGTGTGGACATCTTCCGTCCCACGGAAGGGGACTAGCAGTTGCTGTCCCGGATCAAACCTTGTAAGTCAGGAAGTGAACCGAGAATGTGGGGGTTTATTTTCCCCAACTGTGATTGTAACATACTGTTCATTGAAAGTCAGTTGTTCGTAGCATTAGTTGACATACCATAGGTTGACATTACGTCCGTTAGTGGATGCCCCGTTTTACACGCCTGCTTGTTGTACATTTAGAGGCCCCTCGATGAAACCTCCTAGTCGAGTCCCGTTTTGGACATTTCAGGCGATCGCACGGAAGGTATTAGGTTGTGGGCACTAACGTCGAAGTAGTTCTGATTCCCCGTGGTCTTAGGTAGGACAAAACAAACTGGACGCTTCGGGTCCACGCTTTACATGACTCGCAATTCTTGAGGTAGGATCATTGAATTTTGCTGAGCAGACCACGGAAAAAAATTTCCCACAGCTTAGAAGTTGAACCGGTAGGGACTCATATTACTTTTATGCTTACGGTTCAGAAATTTCCAGCTTAGTTGATCGTTCAACGCTCATGCCGTGTTTGGGCTTGGACAGAAATGCAGATTAGGGATGGAGGACCAGCCTCCGTCGGGTTTTAGGAAACCCTTAAAATTTTGTTTTGTTCTTTCGAGTTAAGAAAATTTGGGATCACAAAAGACTGATCAAATTCTAGGCACACCAACTTGAGCTTAAGGTGTTTGCTCTTTTCACGGAGTGTTATCTAGGAATCGTCTCGGCATAGTTACTTGAATCTGACTCTAAAGCAAATAGTCATAGGCATCTCATTTGTACACTAACCTCATTAGGGCGACTGACCGGAGTACCTTTAGGTGTTCTCTTGACCCCGCTTGACAAAAATGAGCTGGAGGAGCATCCCCCAGCTGAGCAAAAAATCCGCCGACTTCGATCTGTGATGATGATGCACTATTTCATTGTGATACGCCAGTTTTGACTCCAAATAACTATATGGCTCAAATAATTAAATTTACCTGTGTTCACCACAGCACTACGCAATGGTCTTCTCTCGAGACCATTGTCTAAAAGAGATAGAACTAAACCCTGCCCCTGCGCCATCGCTAGAAACCGCCTTTGCGGGAGGAACACACCGTGTCCCCGCCTTCAAATAAAATTTTAGGACTTTCAAAAAAATTAAAGAAAACTTACCTTCTCGCCCGGGCCATTCCGGCCCCAAACTGGGCGAGTGCAAAACCCCTTTTTCTTTTTGGAGCGAGTCGATCGCTGAGTTTCGCCAGGTTTCACTATTTATCATGAGTGCCCGTTAGGCTATGTACTATGTATGCCCAGTTTCAGTTTCTCTATAGTTTCAGTGCCAGTCAGTTCTATTTTCCCGTATCATGAATTGATCCTGCACGGAGAATTTAAGTCCGCTGCAGTTTTCATCAGTCTTAACCATTCAGCCATAGGAACACATCGACTTTTACTATTAAGTCGGTGATAACTCAACTACAGTACAGTGTAGTTGAGACACTGCATACTGCAGTGTATTAGGACGACAAAATCATCGTTAGAGAGAGGCAAGAGACAAGCAACCAAAGAGAAACCGAAAGACGTAGAGGCATCCGAGGCCGATCGCCCCGGTCTCAATTAACGACAAAACGGCCCCAGAGACAGGAAGTCGGGCTGATTTAACCTTCGGCTAAGAAAGACCCGCCGCGAAAAGGCTGACTCCCACCCAGATCCCGGCCAGGACAGAAAAAGGAAAGCGAGCGATTGGGCAACGGCATCGTCGGTGGTCTACTAGGATACAACGCCCCCTGTAGCGTCACGACCGCATTGCGTCGGCCTAAATCTAAGGAACTATCCCCATTTCCCCTACTCTTGTCTCTGGAGCTCATCGTTCGGTCAGTCGCACTATTAGGTAGGTAAGAATGTCAAACACCATAGAACGAATCGAGGCATACGCGCAAGTGCGAGTAAGTTTTGAGGATAAATTTCCAGGCACATCCCGTCACCCGATATAGTCAGTGTCGCCCTGAGCTCGCGTAGTCAATCCCGACCACCATTTTTCCCTCCGCCAGCCTAAGTATTCGTCGCCCAGAGCGACCAGCGTTTAGGAGCGATTACTGAAGCACTCTAGGGCCCCTGCTTAGTGCGCTGCATAGCTGAGTAGCTCGCCAATATTGAGTTAAGCAGGGATAACCGCCCCTAGTTCGCAACTTGGCGAATATCTGTACGCTCCTCCCCTGATCTCTTCTCATGCTTCGTGCCGCCACACTATGTTGAACCGCAGCGACCACAGCAAGATCCTACTCAGCTTTCAGGAAACACTCGTCCCGACACTAGACTTTGATCTTGTAAATAAACGTTGTATTTTGAAACACCGAGTACAGTTTTAGTCGATACCGAGACGATAGGGCGTTTTTCTTTCCTGGTTTGTCCGCATGGACGAGCAGGCCCTGTTCGCCATGGCTTGTGTGCGAGAATGTCGCAAGCCCTGACGAGCACGGCCTCCTAACTAATTCAATTCGTGTTATACTGGAATTAAGGAGTAAAGTCTGAGGAATACAGCTAAAAAAGTTACATCGTCCCTCATTATAATTCGAAAAGTTCAATAGGTATTTTGAATACTTTCATCGAAATAGAAATGTATTGGAAAGCGCAGGCCACGCCATTGATAATCCGACTTTAAACACTCAGGGCTCGTCGGAACCCTGTGGGGGCCACATAGGTCAATGCTCTAACGCGGACAATACCGCGATCTTAACTAGGAGAATCAACTTGAGTTTCAAATTTCTAGGGACGCTTTCACGTTTTATTTCAACATTCATCACACGAGAACAGAACTAAACAACTTCCGTTGAGTCTAGGATAGGGAATAGCGGCTAAGCTCCATGACCTGCGAGCAGGTGTCGGTGCTAGCCTCCCTGGGGGACCTCAGAAATCATACCCGATACTAGACACGTGCGCAACCCTTCGGGTGGGGTCCGAACACACCCCGTGAAGCGCGCCTGCGGCCTGCTAAGCTGCGTAGCTTCTTGGGTCTGACCAAGAATAGGAGTACAATCTAGTAGTCACGGTCCACCCTTGAGGTTACGATAGCCGGGGTCGTATGGGCATGGTGTTAGGAAGTTGCGCCATGCAGCTGCGTCATGGGTTATTACAATTTTATGGCCAAGAAGAGCCGACATTTATAAAAGTTTACATACTACGTTAAGGAAATTTTTTTAATATATAAAGATAAATTTATTTTAATTTTAATAAAACCGTTTAATCCCTGTGAGAGTTTTAGAAAGCTTGAGATTTTTAGCCAGGCTTAATTTTAATGATTACTGCTTCATATAGCCAGTATCAGCCGATCGGGGTTTGTGCGAATATTTGAACAGGAACTCGGGCGAAACACGAGGTGAAAAGTAGGGGTTGGAACAAAAATATCAATTGATCACACTAGGTGAAAATGGAGCGTTCTAACATTATATGTATAATATAGACATGTGCAGTTTTTTTGTGATAGCTGACTGGCAAAAGTGCAGTCAGAAATTTAGATGAGTTCTTTCAGGATCATTTGAAGTTCTTCCCCTAGTTTATCATGTCAAGTTTTCCACCTCGAATATTCGATCAATGTTTTGTCTCTCTAAAGACTAAACTAGGATGAGGCCTGAGACTTAGTTTCCCCTAAGCCTTGGCACTTTCACGCTTCAAACTTTAATTTTTTGCCATATGTAATCAAATGCAGTGCCCTCAAATAATGGGGGGATTATTGGAATAAAACCATCAGTGTTCGTAATGCGACGCGCTACACTAACACACAATGTAACTTTAAGCACACTACATCAAACTTCTAATGCCATGCCATGTGTGACGTGAATATGGTCACCATAAAAGGAATTATTCAAATGTTCATGAACTTAAATGCATAGACTTTTGATTGAGCTTCATGGCAGGCAGAGCCCAAGGTCGTATTATAAACGTTTTTTGGAATATTGATTGCCTCGAAAATTTTCTACCTTAACCAGCAGTTTTCTTCTTTGACAAATTTGATTGATGATAAGTGAGCCCGCTCTCTTTTTGATGAAATCGTTTACCTTATATGTCAAGAGGCATATATAGTACATGGCGCTGAACTGAGGCTGATAGGACAAATGGCGCTGGAAACTGTGCCGGGAGCAATCCTGTAACAGCTTATGCAAATGACATTTCCTTCCCAAAAATGCTCTGGTTTTTTCGGGAAAAATTTTTCCAAAAATTCCCGGGAAGGAAAATTCCTTTCCAAAAATTCCCCGAGTTTTTCGGGAAGGAAAATGTCCTTCTCAAAAATTCCCGATTTGTAAGCAAATAAACAATACATAAAATAAATTCTCGAGCAGGAAACGGGAAGCCCCTAAAGGCGACATGGGCCACAATTCTGGTTGGCGGTGTCGCATTTTTTGGGATCCTCTCACATTGGGCAGGTCTCCTATGCTCCTGCCAATAAGCTTACTGGCATTTCCTGAGCTGGTGAAATCGTGTTGCCTGCTAATAAATGGTTGGTGTTTAGCTGCTAAGAAAAGGTTGTTTAGCATTAACGTGACCATCACACGAACAGCCTTGCCGTGTTGTGCAATTAAATCGGTTCATGGGTTTACCATTTGGAAAATCCTTTCGAATATTTTGGGTACCGAGGGTACTGGGATGGGACTTTCACACAAGTCTGTGCAAGGACTGCACACCGTAGACACGTCCGAGTTTTCTTTTGCCACAAGTCACTGAAATGAGCACTGAACTGAGTCGAATGGTGCCAAAATTAACACTGTATCTCTAAAATTGTTTATCCGGTTGGGGGCTAAAGGAAAACGCCCCAATGTAGCGATAACACAGAGGGTTAGGGATACTTGGCGTCGATAGAAAATCCGTATTTTTCGGATTAACTGTGAACTTGAATCCAGGCTCCATCTGTGTCACAATATAGATGACACATTGTATACAAAACTGCTAGGAGGGTGGTCACTAATGTCAGTCGCGCATTTATTGAACCCCAAAATAAAATACAGTAAAAAAAATCTTAGCAACGCAAAACACAATTTCGATCATCATCTATGGTATTATAGCATTCGTCTGTGCAGCTCACAGGTTCAACCACTAAACGCTGTCTTTAATAAATTGACATAGCGCATAAAAAGATATAAGTTACAGGAACAAACGAGTAATCACTAAATAGATGTGGATTTCGAAGCAAAATGCTTGACGAAATCTAAGACTGTGTCACAAAGGTGCTTACATGGTTTCGCATAGGAAATTTTCCCACGTAACTTTTTAACCGCGTATGCACTTGTCTGAAAGCCTAATCGAAACAGAAAAACTGGTAATGACAATGTTTAAAATTCACTAACCACTATTATGCATGAGTAAATTTAAGTTGCACCCCTTACCATCCTCTTCTGACAAAAGCGATTGCCATTCAGTTGTTCACTGAACACAAATTTCATTTTGCGTTAAAGAACAGAAATTAGTCCTTTTCATATTCCATTCTTTACAATTTTTTGAAAATATTCGCGAACACATTGGTGCTAAGTACAGGGGCCGAATTGCATTCGCTAATGGCGTTATGGAACAGAAAAACGTCGAAATTGGACACGGCTATTGAAAACCCAGTTTTGTGCCCTAACGTTTTGTATATGGTGTCAAAAGAGGATGGTTGGGGGCGCGCAATTTAAGTTTACTCTTGCATTTATTCACACTATCGCTACTCTAGCAGTGCAGTTAATATTATGCATACGAATGCGTGATTATAAGAATCATATTGCTCATAGGGGATTATCTCCCTGGGGCATCAGAACACCCTCACCTTGTTGATCTCCATGGGGATGTTGAAGGCCGACCCCTTGTGTTCGGATCTCGGGCAAGTATGAGAACATAATGAACAACGACCGTAGTGCAATAAAAAGAATCTTTGAGATTGTATTTCACTAGCAAATGCCAGTGCGCTTCCGTGCCAAGACTTCTCTTTAGATGTTCCTAATGCACAAAATAATAATCGGACCCGGACTTGCTGAATAAAATAACCGGATCCGGAATTTTTGAAAACCAATACGCGAGCCCGGACTACGCAGATAAATATACATAGGTCAGGGATAATCGAAATTCTGGTCCCAGCTAAAAGAGTGTTCCGGTAAAAGCCAAAAATCATAACGGAACCAGAATTCCGGTTAAAAGATTTTGTTTGAAATTTTGCTTCATCTGTGGTCTAAACATATATAAGGGTTGGTTTTTCCGGAAAAAAGTCGGACCGAAAAAAAACAGTTTTTCCGGAAAAAAGTCAAATTTTACTATCAGCTTTTTACTTGTTAGCCTGTTAGAAAAATAGCAGGCAGGAAACACAGTTTTATGCGAAATTGGATCCCTATATTGATTGTAAATGCCTTAATTACTGAAAAGGTCTAAAACCGCAATGTTGGCACATAGAATTTGCAACAACATAGTGCAGCGGCACTTCAATCTTTCCAACAGGCAGGGTTATGTGAAAACCACAGTGGATGTATGGATAGGAGTGCGTATAATCATTTGTTTCGAATTAAAAGTGAAAGTACTTCATATTCAAACTTACTAACTGGTGTCAAACCGCCCACCGTCCAAGTGATGCTGGAAGCACATGAATACAATAGGATCTGTAATTTAAGTCTACGACCCAATTGTTGATGTATTTAGTTTATGACCTGTCGTGGTAAAAATGCCATGCGTGCCCGCGGGTATCTATTACAGGTAAACAGACGGGTGCATGGAGTGGGATAATGGTGGATAACCGCTTACTATTCATTCCAAAAACTTAGCATGCTTAATAAGATCTTCGTACAATCTTCTATAAAATTATATTCTATATATGACGTCATATTCCGCCAGAACACGGTTTTACCGCAGCAATTAACTATACTTATCGTCCAATAAGAAAACACGTGCAAACAACCGTCCGTATTTTGAAACACGCACCGACAATAAGTTATATCAGTTGCTATGTTTTGTCGCTAACAATTTCTCCATCCTCACGACTATTACTGTCTGCGCATTCACCATCTTCGAAGCTATATCGGCTGCTGCTGCTATTATCAATCACCGCTGTTTGTTCGTACACTTCGCTTCTCCCGGAATACCTAGGATCTAGAACAACTGGAGTTTCCTTGTCACAACTTGGTTCATCTTTGGAGTCCAGACAAGTCGCGTTGGAAGGCGCTGTCGTTGAATCCGTCAGAGACGAAGACCAACATCCATATTTCCTGTCACGATAGTGATAATTTCGTCTGACCAACTCACTATCACAGTGACAGCGTTCGTGTCCATTTTTAGAACACAGTGAGCACCCTTCCACAGGCATATGTTCAATTGAGGAAATCTCATTGCGCTTCTTCGTTTGACCCTGACTGCATTGCGTTGTTTGTTCAGCACACATTTTTGTTTGCTCATTTTCGTTAGCTGATACACTAACGGCAGAATCTATAGCAACGTGGTGGCGGTCGCTGTAATTGACCTTAACACGAGGATCAAAGCTCATTTGCTGTACGTTACGCCGTTCTGGTAATACACTACTTTCAGAAATAGTTAGCGTTAAAGATGCGTGAGCGTTGTTGGACGAATCAATATTTCTATTGTAAAAATCAGCATATCCAATGTTACTGACTGACGAACATTGTTTAACAATATCGGACGTAACAGACTGATTGACGAAATATTGTTTCTCATCTGACACGAATTTACTATCAGCAGATGTTAAAGGATGCTTAATATCATATGAAAGGTGACGGATCGCTGCATTGTATTGCGGTGGGTATTCCGAGTTCGCGCCTATACCTGGACAATATCTACCGTACTGGTTAGGTTTTGGGTAGCCCCGTCGGCATCTAATATCACTATCACTCGGTCTGTGAGCAGGCTGAGAGTCTCTGGCTAATCCAATCTGACTTGGTCCGTGGTGCTGACCTTGCATGCGATCCCAGCTGATGCCATGTTCATGTTTACCATGTTCGTAATCTGTGTTGTTGACAACTCGGTACGATGTGCTTTGATATCTAATAGGCATCCGATTGTAGCTGTTGTACGTTGCCGGTTTCTGCTCTTTAATGACATCTTGTTCGTCGTGCGTCGATGTAAACCGTGTACGATTACTTTCATTACGGTTAATTATTCTGCCTATACGCTCGTTATATCTTGGTTGCCTGAAATATATTATCACAGTTGATGACAGATGCTTAACCATAATAGGTTAACTTGGATAGTGGCTCTACATATCGATGTCTTAGTGACAAAAAATTGTAAGCGCCATTTTTGCAATTTTCACTTTATGTTACCAACCTATACCAACAGGGTCTCTGCACGTTGTGGCAGATACTTGTATGTGCATTACTGCTGAACAATTTGCTACTTAAACGAAACAAAAAACTTATGTGCAGAAAATGATACTCTGAAAATGACAATCTGTATACGCCACATCCTGCATATACAATTTTTTGTCACAATAAAGTATCGCAAACTTTCTATCATCACGTTTGTGACAAACAGCTGTAAGCGCCAGGGCAATAATCTACAGAAGGATCAAATCACAACCCGTTTAATCGTAAAGCAATTACTGCAAGGGAAACTATGATTACCCCACCCGGGTATATCCAAGTTGTGTGTTCACAACGTAAGCAGCGTGCTATTAAACAGACATATTCTGCATTTCAGAGTTAAACGTTACTTTTCAGATTTCCTGTATTAATTTCCCGTAGTAAATAATATTAAAGTAATTTTGTGCCAGTAATAATGCGAATATCCATAAAGCGTCAAGCAGCATTATTTGCGTATTATAACATATAGCAGTAGTATAATGTTCAACAATACGTACATTTCGACGTTAGATGTTGACGCGGTATTGTGGGTAAAATGGGGGAAATATATTACCCTGCAAATGTGTCGGACTCACAAACTGCTTTGAATAAGGGTCAGCCGGAAATATTTGTTTGGTTTCCGGGCGACGACAATTATGCTTATGTTTAAGCGAAAAAACTATTTACGTTTTCAAATGCAAAGTTGTACGACTTGCTGAATCCAGACAAAAAACCTCAGAAATTTTGTACCGCGGTTGCATAGCTGCAAAATTACTGCGAAAAGGAAGATCCCAAAAAATATCAATCTGTTCTCAATTTGATCAACGAGTGCTCACTTTCCATTGGCGACGTTGTTGCGGACGTTGTGCAGACGATCATTACAAATATATCAAACTCCGAAGATGGTGAGCGATTACAAATACTAAGTAGAGAGACCGTGATACTAATGAGAAAACGACGTTCTACACGTTATTATGAAAATATTTTACTTAAAAGCATTATTATCAGAACGTTGACTTTATTTAAAAGGCCCACGTATACAGTGCAGTCACATGTTAGTCTCATGTGTGCGTCTAAGTATCGGATTTGATCTCAACTTGTGCAACGTCAGGTGCTGAATCTCTTAATTTAATCGGGTTGGACCTTAATCAGTTGTATTGATGTGGACCTCATTGAGCACAGTTAAACATACTGGCCTTAAACATCATACCGAAAATCCAGACTTCTTGTTAAAAGTAATTATATTTTGAGCTGCGAATAATGGTTGTTCTAAAGAGAAAACGAAAACCAAAACAGTAGTAACACTGTATTACATGTGTTACATTTGTTTATAGCGATAGGGCACTTAGGATACACATATTTTAGGTCCATTCGAAGGCGATGGTTCGTGAACAGCGTGCAGTTCGACGACAACAGCATGCAGTTCCACGATAACAGCGGGCTGTTTACTGACAACAGCGTGCAGTTGGCGACAACAGCGGGCAGTTCGACAATAACAGCGGGCAGTTTACCATCAGCGGGCAGTTCGACGACAACAATGGGCAGTTTGGCGACAACAGCGGGCAGTTTAACGACAACAGCGTGCAGTTCGGCGACAACAACGGACAGTTCGACGACAACAGCGGGCAGTTTACCGACAACAGCAGGCGGTTCGACGACAAGTAAATTTCGATTTACGGATGGGGAGATAAGTTCATCTACAACAGACACAAGCTTAGCAGTAACGAAACGACGCAAGAAACTTAAACGGGGTAGCCGAAAACGTAAGTTGACAACGTCCTGCAAATCTACACTTGATTATGCTTCAATTGATTCCGAAGACGCTACCGGAACGCGTAAAACATTAACGCGCAAGCGTCAAGGCAATCTAGAAAAACGAAAGCGTTACCTGCACAGACAAGAACGGTTAGCGGCGAAAAACCCCAAGCCTGCATGTTCTGAAAACTGCTATTTCAAGTGCACCCAACTAATATAGGAGGCAATTTGCGATCAGTTCTGGAACAATATGAACTTCGATCGACAGCCTGATTTCGTGTTGCGCCAGGTATCTGCCAAGGATATTAAACGCGTCCAGTCAAAGAAGACATGGGTGTTGAGGACCGTAAAAAGCAGAAAACACTGCAGTATCACTTAGACTTTCATTCCCTTAACAATCCTGATTGCGCTGAAGGCTGCGACGGACATCAAGTTTGTATGCGTTTTTTTCATAAACACGTTGCATATTTCGGACACGTTTCCCAGAAATGCTTTGAAAAACGCCGGTCTTAAACAAACACATAACAAGCCAGATCAACGTGGCAAGCACGCTCCAGCTCACAAACTTCATGACGATATCCGTACCCGTATTGTCAACCACATTAATTCATTCCATCGCGTGGCATCTCATTACTGCAAGGCGTCCAGTAAGAAGGAATATTTGGATCAAAATCTTCCGATCGCGAAAATGGATCGCATGTTTTGCGAGGAAATCCTGATTTGGACGAAAAATTTAAGTTTTGTACGTATCAAAGTATTTTAGTCAATTCGTTCAACCTCAGCTTTTTCAGCCCAAAAAGGATCAGTACCTCAAATGTAGCAATCTGGCGCATCTGAGAGCATCCGGTGATGACGCTCGAGCAACGGAATACGAATGAACAGCGGATCCCCCCACTTGGAACGAAAGCGACAAACCAACAAGATCAAAGCAGACCACAAAAAGCGAACGCTGGATGACAGCTCCTTCGTGCAAGCTACATTCCACTTGCAGTCAGTTTTGAACGCACCGCAGTCGCCCGTAAGCCTATTTTACTACAAAAGAAAACTATGCATTTACAATTTCATCATCTTTAACCATAAGAATCGCGAAGGACATTGCTACTTATGGCCAGAATACGAGGGTGCCCGTGGTGCGTCTGAAATCGGCACGGGCCTGCTGCAGTTCTTCACTTCGTTGCCGTCGACCGTTATAGATGTTTCGCTGTTTTATGATTCTTGTCCAGGGCAGAATAAGAAGCTTAAGATAGCTTCGGTTATTGTCCACGCTGCGCGGAGCGTAGGGCCTACATTCATTCCAGGTGACGTTCCTTGAACCTGGACACACACAAACGGAAGTTTATAGCATACACGCCCGTATCGAAGCAGCCATCAAAGGCGTCGATATCATGTCGTTCACCGAGTGGGCTACCGTCTGTCGTCGCGCTCGAACGAAGAAAGGATACGTTGTCCGTCAAATGTACCATGGCGACTCCTTCGATTTGAAAGCATTCGCGGCTGGTGTCATTGGCGGTCGGTGAAATATCAACATCTCGGCGGTGAAAATAATGGTTGCGACGAAGAATGAAGATGACGTTCAACTGTCTGTTCAGTACGAGTACGATGGTGCACCACAACCAATCGGCCTGCATCCTGCGCGCGGCGAACTCGCGCAATTATACGACAGTTTATTGCCAATCAGTTGCAGGAAGGAGGCTGATTTGATGCAACTCCTGCGTGGCGGCGCAATTCGACCGTTTTACCGATCGTTCTATGAAGATTTGCCGACCCGTGTTAACGTTTCTGCTACGAGTTAAATTTTTAAAGAATCCAAAAACTCGGGCGTGTACAATATTGTGTCACCATGACGGTAAAGTTAGAGTTCAGGAAGCATATGACAAAAATGGTAAACGCTAAACGCGACTCGTGCACTAAGGCAGCATGATTTACATCACTAGAGAATTAGCTAAACTGTGCTCAGTATTAGCTTACTAAAATAATAATATACCACTATTTTAGTATTAGTGCTTCTTCTATTTTAAAATAGTTTTTCCTCATTTCCCCAAAATGCATTTTTGTTACTACGGCATCGATATATAAGTGCAAAACAGTTACATAATTATAATACCAATCTAAAAAGGTAAAATATAATTTGTTAATTTGTATTTCGACTTGAGCTACATATCGTTATCGGCTATATATGCCGTAACAAATAGCGTAAGATTTATTATGCAAAAAATTCTTGTTAACTTACTCACGGAATAGGTTTTATGCTGGCTTTAAACTCAACCACCGAAGACAATCACTTAATAAAGATATTCCCGCCATTAACTATCACCCTAACCGAATCACACCCTGGCATCGATGCCTCGCTCCGAAACGGCATACCACAGGCATTTCATATGCTTCGGGTGAGACTATGGCCAGCGAAGTGTTTTAAAAGTTGGGGAGTATGAACTTAGAGACATTAACTTCATAGTTTAAATTTCCAATATAGATTAACAGTTAAGATTACTGCTACCGTGTAAACCAATATCATTAGAGTTTTGTTTGAGCGTCCAAAGCAATAAACAAGCCTGTAAAGTAAGTGAAAAATTATTATAGAAGACAGAATTGTGCATCGCAGTAAAACATTATGAATCCCGTAAAGTTTAGTCATGCTGATCACAAAATTTGTGTTGGGGGACGAATCCCCCATCCCCCCGGAATTGCCGTTCCTGGATGAGACTAACATTACATTTTAAACCATTTTTATCAATATTTTTGTGTTTTACAAGCCATGTGTCACATGTAATTTCTAAATATTTTCCTCAAAATAGAGAAATTTTACCAAATTGTTAGAAAACATTTGTCAACTTTTATTTATCTTTTCTAGTCTATTTATCCGTCCACGGTTGCCACGGGGAAGAGTTCTGGAGACCCAGATGCCAAGGCTACAAGATAATTACAGAAAACACAATATAAACATGTACATTCGAGATTAGAGTTATTTACCTTTATTTTTATGTATATACCTGTATTTAGATTTAAATTTTCTTTTTTAAAGATCAACGAATAAAAATAAAAAATACATGACTAGTTTCAATTATGTAACCGTTCATGAACGAACCTAAAGTACCATCTTCTAGCCACCTTGCTCATATTAAAATAAAAAAATAACGCGTGAGTGTGGTGGCAAGAGACATACATTTCTCACAAGATTTTACGACATATCCAAACCTAAAATAGCTGAGAATCACCTAATTACCCAATTAAACTAAATATTAAGAACATACCGTTTACAAACGGCTGATTCGTTGCTTGACAGCGGGGATGATCTACTCATGACTTTGACGTCATGGGAAACAGCAGAAATCTTATTTTCGGAACGATTATAGTCGCGCTAAAAAATTCAAACTTTAAAGCTTTATTGAAACGGGGTGAGCGGAGTTTCCAATGATGGCACCTGGGGAAAAACGTGGATTTTTTTGTCTCCTGTAATTCATACTTCATCTTCGGATTGATGGATAAAATTTTTGTTCGATAGCAAAACTGTGACGACGATCCCGGGCAAAACGGCAAAAAACATGTCTTTCACGGTTCTTTGCCAAATTCGTGCATACGGGTACCGGTGTTTCGCAGCTCATATCTCGCGACACAGGCGTCGCATCAAAAATCAGCTCATCGAAATCTACAATTTTCCTGAACCATAAATTTGTTGTTAGGCCATTGTCGGGGCCGCAAAGAACCCGAATATGGTTCGTCGATTATTTGCCAGAAACAGATATTTTTCAAATTTATGTAATTTAGACCGATTGGAAACAAAACAACCGCCAAGAGCCAGTGAACCGGGGGGAGCCCAAAATTTTGCCATGGGGCATGAACAGGTGGCACCTGTTTTGAACCAGGGAAAACCGAAAAATCCCAGGGCCCCACCCCCAAATTGGAGAGCCTAGAGTTTCAAACAAGAAATATGCAACAAATAGTGATAAAATGTTGCAAAAGCTAAAACACGAAAAATGCAAATATTTATAAAACACCCAGTTGACCAGAGGGTATGGTTTTCGACCCAAATAAGCTGGGGAAAATTTTTACAGGTATTTTCAGTCCAGTCAGCTTGAAGCTGGGGGTCTCGCTCTTAAGCTTCCACCTGAAATTTTGTTACTGTGTAGAGGCCAGTTCAAAATCAGTTTTGGGCATTTTGACCAAGAGGGCCGAGAGACTGGTTCTATAAAAAATGTTGTACAGCAAAGTTGTAGGTTTCGACGATCGGACTCCGGAGTGTGGCACCTTTGATGCGAGATATAGACTGTGAAACACAATTACTGAATAACTAGAGATTAAACTGGTTTTGCCCATTTTGACCCCAGATTAGGTAAAAGCTCTTAGCGCTCAACTAAAAAGCACATCATCATCACTTTTGCTATCCAGCAGATTGACGATGAGCTATAAGTGATGCTGACAAACAAAACAGAAATTTCCACGATCGCTCCCCTAGTGGTCTCAGTGGAAATTCCGCCCGTGTTGCTCGTTCCATTTCTGTAAGTCTCTGAAAAAAATCGTGATTCGAATAACAATGTGACGTAAGTTTTTCAATTGTTTTTCAGATGTGGTTTCCTTGGAGTAATTTTACCTGCAGAGTCGATTGCAGGTGTCTGCCTCACTCTCCACAATTCCGGTAAGCAGATATGGGTACGACGGCACACACCGGAAGAGTTGTATATTTCCCTCGGGCGTACGGAAATCCCAAAAATTAAGTTGGTCCTACGCAAGGCACAACTAGGTACGGTACTTAGGAATAGTGTAATTTGACACACTGAATCGATTGGCTGTTTCGGATTTCCCCTAAGCAATCCCGGCAGGAATTATGGAAAAGGGCACACACCGGAAGACTTCAAATGTTCGTCGGAAATCGAAAAATCAAGATATAACCCAAAAAATAAAGGGCACAAATATACATTATAAGCTTTGTTATGAGCTGTCACGCAAGTCTATCCGCCAGCTGAAATTAAGTTATACGTGTAACCCAAAAAAACCCAAAAGGATAATGTCAAATTTACCACTCCAGCCAGTGAAATTCTTTGATCATATTTCCACTCGTTACACTAAGAATTCAAATATACTTCTAAAACGTAAAAATTACCTAAAAATGTAGTTTCTTAAAAAGATGGCAACCGAGCGTGGCGAAACAAAGTTACGTTTACATGGAGAAACAAATACTTAGTGAAACCTAAAGGATTTAAAATTGATGTCCCACATGATGTGCTGGTCTCTTCAATAACCAGTGACAATAGGACAAAATGTGAAGCCAGGAACTATGTCTCGAAGGCCTATTTTCAGGCCTCGTGGACAGTGTTTCTATCAGCCATTATTGAGTTATGGTTATTAATTAAATGTTATAAAGCCCAACTACCAAGACGGTAGTTGGGAATTCTTAGACTACGAGTAGCACTCATTTCGTATAAATCAAGTTGCAAAATGATCTTAGGTTGAATGGTGTTATATTGGCTGTGACTTCATCAAGTTTATCGATAAAATGACAAGCAGCCTTATTAGGTTATAATTAAACACTGGTTTTGATTTTACGTTTTTTATATTCCGCAAAAAAGAATTAGCGGCAATAACTAAAGGACTTTCCTAAAATAATATTGCTGTGAAACTATCCCTTGGAAGAAACAATATAGCTATTGACTATTTTTGGAAAAAAAACTGGATATTCTAGACGCCTGGAGCGTCTACACCCACAACTGTAGATTTTAAACAATAACACTGACACTTTTACTTCAATGAAATAACCCTAATCTTTCGTTCGATGGCGAGAATAATACTATTGTGGTTAGACACTGAATGGTAAGAGCCATGGAACACAATCGTTTAATTAAACTGCCTGCCCGAAATAAGAAGCAAAATAAAAGAACATAATATTCCGTATATTTCTTTCTCTTACTAAAACTACTGTTACCTCTTTCACAGACTTCGTGGGAGCAACCTCACAGTCGTACAAATTTCGTAAATCATCTGCTGTACCCTCAGTAAATAGGGATATAAACGTCCATAAATTCCTAAAAAAGAAGGAATCGTCTCGAGAATTAAATAATTGAGTGAATCTTTGCTACATAATATTATTAAAAAATCATTAAAATTATAGAGGTACAGTCACGGCCAGAAATAAGTGCAAGATAATCGATCGATTTCGATTAAAAGAAATTTCGATGGTTTTTGATTGCATTTATTTCTGGCCGCGACTGTAGTATACGGACTGTGCCTGCACTACAACTACGTACCGAAGTAGTTAAACGGCCCAAATTACGTGTTGTTACTTTTACATCGTGCCTCCCGAACTCTATTATTTACCAGCAAATTCCACAAGCATTTCCATACTTTTCAATGAATTTTAATGTTATGTCACCGTTTCGGCTCTAAAGGTAAGAACAAAACTATATACTCTCAAATTTTGTTTCATTATATTTATGGTAAGAGCAAGAGTATATTTAGCAAGTCATCTTTGCCGTTGCGTGAGTTCCGGTTTGGATTAGGAACCGGCGAACTTATATCTCTCCCCTACAGCTCCAAAATGGTGACTTACAATGCTTACACTAAATTAAAAACACACGTACAGGTGGGAGCTGTGATCCGCTTTATATATCTACACAAAATATTCGCTTGATCTAATTGATTGGTTGAATAGCTTCAGAGTTCTAATTTGCATACAGAGGGGAGCCCTGTGTATTTCAACCTAACCCCTGATTTCTATGCTTCCGCAAAAGAAGCCCTTTCTTCCCCACATACTTTTTTGTAAGACTAAGAAATTAGCCAATTTCCTGGCTTCTCCACGGAACTTCGCGGACCAGAGGGTATCAGTCGGGAGTCACACCGATTAAATTCCTAAGGGAGTCGAATCGGGAGGCCGTGCCATACCGGGTAGAGGGCAGCTGAAAATGGGAAGACTCCCATCCTCCCGCCCGATTTGGAGAAGCCAGATTTCTCTAGCGAGGCAAAAAATAAGCCAACTTTTCGCGATGGAACTAAAAATCCTAAATTTTGCATAACCGAGTTAAACGCACTATTGCCATCATGGGATACGGTTTCACTATATAATGTACATTATTACTTAATATTAACTATAAAATGATAATATTACGTATAAGATGACGGCATTTTTCAGCCCCTGTTCCCACAGGTACTTCCGCGGCAGTTCGGGAAACCAAGACTTTAGGAATTATTTAGCCCTTTATGTAAAATTACAACAAGCCTCAGTTTAATATTAGCTATCACATCTAGTGATGGGCAGAGATATGGGTTACCATATCCGGATGTTCGTGTAAAACTGTGAGATATCAGGTAAAATGAAATAGGCAATCAGATCATTAAATTTCAAATGTCGGGCAAAAAATGGCATCAAAAGTTTCGTATTTCTGGCATGTCCACAGTGGGGGTGGGGGGACCCCCATTTTTTAAATCCCCATGTTCGTGAGATTTTCCCCAATGTCCGTTCTCCCCACTCGGCAGAAACCGCCATGTTCAAAAAATTCCAAAAATTTCTTATGTCTGAAAATTTATGTTTTTTGTTTGGAAATTGTTTTTTAAACATTAGTTACCACTATTTATAATGCTAAAATATTTTTTAGTTTGAAAATACATTCACGGTAGTAAAACTGCGTGGAAATGTCAGAATATTTAGTATTTTTAAGCACAAAATTTACCCTCCCCACTTTAAATTTTCCCCCGAGAACGAACATTGGGGCCCCCGAAGTTCCCCCACCACTTATCGGAGGGCTGTGGACAGGCCAGTATTTTGATCCAGCCAAATATTAATAATCTGCACTATTCAAGTGTGATAAAATTATGTTAATTTTCATATCCTATATTTATTACTTTTAATTCCAATAGGAGAAATGGATTCCTTCACGTCCAATGAATATTGGTGTACCCAGTTGAAGCACCAGTATTTGCCCTGGAGTTTTTATAATTTTTGAAATCAAACCAAGAGATTGATAAATTTTTAGTATTCGAGTCGAGCATGCAAGTTTTCTAACAACAGTAAATTCACATAAGGGTACAAGCTAAGCATAATGTTCACCATAACCATTAGAATCAGTACGGTCCAAATGTACAAAATCGCAATTCCAGCTAAACCAAGTCTAGTCCAACCTAGAATTGTTTTCTCAAAACTTCGGCGTTGATAAGTGTGGCACATATGTGTATAATTTGTGTAATTCCAAAAAAAGATCGAAATTAAATCAAACCTCGAAATAGGATTTGTGGTACAACATGATACTACAAAATTATACACAAAATAACAGAAAATATAAAAAAATAATCACACCATTTAATATAATTGCTCAAATATAGCAGTGTACGCCTCTCTAATTTACATAATTCAATCTTCAGAATTCCACACCTTGACGGTGAGAAAAGCTACCAGTTTGAAAAAGCTTCAACGGCTCCAGTGAAGCCATGTTCGCTTACTATGTCTCATGCACAATATATTGTCCACGTATGGCTCACAAAACGGAACATATCTTACTCTTCGAATAAATCAGCATTGACAGACTTATCGGTTTCAATCTTTGACTGGACGCATTTCTTTATGTGGTTCCCTACTGCCATCAAGCAGTCTTTTTTATCATCACAATCTTCAGCCGAACTGATCATTTTTAATGCATCCCGATGTGGGCGCATTAAAGTTTTGCACTACAACGCATAAGTTATATGTTTATATAGAATACAAAATAATTTGATGACTTTCGTATACATATAAAAAATTATTCAATAATTTATTATTCATAATGAACCGTTAGTCCCTTATTTTATTATCCACCCCTTCGTTAGGTTCTAAAAACTCATTCCGTACGTCCCACGAGCTATATGTCAACTGAGTGTAAAATTCTAAAGCAAAAAATTCAAAAGCTACATGACAGTGTACGATTTTCGGAATTATTGTAATCGAAATTGAAATATATTCGCGGAATCGTTGAACATTAGCAAACATTTATAGATATGCACATGATGGTGAAGATTATTGACGAGAGACGCAGGTAGTGTTGTGCCGGAATCAACTTTGATCTAGAAGCTTTCGCCAGGGTTTACATATGCGGAGACAAATGTTACTCAAGAAAAACGTGTTTACGATTGTCGGTAATTGTTGCAGTCTGTCAAGGCTTTGGTGAGAACAAGTGGCCTCTCGAATGTTATATTCCATGATATTATATATATGTATATCTCGCTAATTATCGTAAATGTTTGAGTCCAAGTAGTTGAAAGAATACGAATAAACTTTCAAAAACCGAATACATAGTCTGGGCTCTCCAAATTAAGGGGCAGAGGGCCCCTGGCATTTTTCGGCCCCCCTTGACTCAGAACAGGTTACTCCCTGGTTCATGCCAGATGACAAAATTTTGGACTCCACCCGGTTCACCGCCTTCTCTCTATCAAAAGCGTTTTGATAGTGTTTCTGACACGATTTTTAACCGTTTTTCTATTATCAAAACGCTCAATGGCAAAATCGGGCGCCCTCCGGTTTCAAACCAGGGGAGGCTGGTTTATGCGGCAAAATTTTCAGCGCATGGAGAGACCAGATAGGCATCATCAGTGCTGCACGCAATTTGTATTAGTCGGTTCCCAATCCAAATTAATTTTGAGTTGGATACGAATTTGTGCTGATCGAAACTTATCACAAAATGGCAGAACGCAACTCATATGTCAGTGTTTGCATGTGTGTCGTCACTATGTATTGTTTTCGAATAGACAAGTAAGACAAAACCTGCATTTATTTTACATTTTGCTGATAAACAAGCAAATAATTTCATATATTGTTTCTGTTTTCTTGGACACAGTAGGGTCGTACGCTGTGGGCACTTTGATTTAAGTAAACAATGACCAGTACATTATCAAGACATCAGGCTTCCACAATTAGTTTAACATTTCACATGGCAAAAATTTGCATCAAAAATGAATGAAACCCGTTCTAAGTAAATACAGTTATATTGTTGTTTGGCAATTTGACACTCTCCGGTTTTTGTTAAAGCACTTCGTACAATAATGTCCAAGTTGTACGCTATGCACTATAAGCACTTACCTCAGCGAAAGTAGCACGGTCTAATCCGGTATCTGCAGACAATTCTTCTCGATGTGCGTTTTGACTGTAGTCACTTAACTTATTATCCTTATTAGGATGCATTGACTCCGAGGCTATTTTATCAGCTTGATGGGCGTTGTCGCCTCTAGTTTTTTTGTGACGATGTCCTGGTTTATGACGCTTAGTGGAATGATCTTTTTTCGCCGTCATGATTTGTGCTTTTACTGTCTCGTGATAATCACAGCCGTCGTCTTCTTCGCTATCTTCAACTATGGCACGAGATTTCACTTTACGACTGGTAATACTGCCGACCATATCTACTTTTGCTGTGTAAGGCATTGAGAAATCTTTACCCGAAGTCTGAAATACACTGGATATAAACATTGATAAACAAATTTTATGTCGACTAATGATAATAAATCAAAAAATGTGCAAATTCTAATTTCGCAAAGTCAGGTTGTAACGAATAAATAGATCACGATAAAATTTTGCAACTAAGTATAACTACGATTAAGTTAACTTTCACAGGCCTACTCACTAAATATGATTCCTTCGTATTTGGCTAGTACAAAACAGGCCTCATAAGCTGTTTGCTCTTTCGAGCACATCAAATCAGCTTTAACTTTAACATCATGCACAACGAAGTACGATTTCTTAAGCAATTGTTCAAAAATAATGGTTATCCCGATAAGACCATTGATAACTCTATTACACAATTTCTTCAACAAATGGGCACACACTCCAAACAACACAATTGTTGATGGAAATAGCTCAAAGTTGACCCCTGTAACGGATTCGTCCGAATTAAAGAACATTTCCGTCATATTACCGTTCATAGGTGAGATATTGAATAATCTTAAATGCTTCGTTCATAGATTAAAAACGGCTTTCCCTGATGTTCAAAAAGGGTTATTTTGGAAAGGGAGAAAAAGCTGAAACATTCTTTTGCTTGTAAAGACCAGATACCTGAAGCATTGAGATCCTATGTTGTTTATAAATATAACTGTTCCGTTTGTGAAACGGAATACGTCGGCTCATCCCGCTTTAACTTTAACATCATGCACAACAAACTACGATTTCTTAAGCAATTGTTCAAAAATAATGGTTATCCCGATAAGACCATTGATAACTCTATTACACAATTTCTTCAACAAATGGGCACACACTCCAAACAACACAATTGTTGATGGAAATACCTCAAAGTTGACCCCTGTAATGGAAATACCTCAAAGTTGACCCCTGTAACGGATTCGTCCTAATTAAACAACATTTCCGTCAAATTACCGTTCATAGGTGACATATTGAACAATCTTATTTCAAATGCTTCGTTCATAGATTAAAAACGGCTTTCCCTGATGTTAAAAAAGGGTTATTTTGGAAAGGGAGAAAAAGCTGAAACATTCTTTTGCTTTTAAAGACCAGATACCTGAAGCATTGAGATCCTATGTTGTTTATAAATATAACTGTTCCGTTTGTGAAACGGACTACGTCGGCTCATCCCGCCATTTATACACTAGGATTACAAAGCATTTAGGTCAATCTGCCAGAACTGGTAAAACCCTGAATAACAAACAACTAAAAAATTCAGCAATTTACCACCATTCTACTAAATGTAATACCGTGGGAAAATCTGATGATTTTAAGATCATTGTGCATGTAAAAATACACAGCTGTAGTTCAGACGCATTATTACGCAACCTAGAAAATTTACTCATTAGGCAGTGTAATCCTAAGCTCAACAATATCAAAGCCCTCAAACCGTTGCTGTTATTCCCTGAATAATTACTTATACAATTTTGGCACTACATATAGCAGATACATAGCGATCAAGCAGAATATTTTAGCAGTTATGCGCAAAATTATGAATAAAAAAATCGGGAAATAAAGGAAGCGGCAAACTTATTGGATTTAAAAGCTTACTCCGACATATAACTTGTTAAATGGTGGTTTAAAACAAAATTTACGACAGATTCATACTGGCTTCAGCTGGGTCTGATTGGTAAATACCTGGGGCTGATTAGAAAATTTTTAGTCTGGACCCACTCGTGGACCTTAATAAAAAAAACCAGGCACCACTGCTTTATACACTTCGAAATAACGTAGCTGGCCTGTCCACAGTGGGGGTGTGGTGGACCCCCACTTTCCAAATCCCCCCATGTCCCCCCACTCGGCCGAAACCCCCCATGTTCAACTAATTCCAAAAATTTTTTATGTCTGACAATTTGTTTTTTGTTTGCAAATTGTTTTTTAAACATTAATTACCACTATTTATAATGCTAAAATATTGTTTTTAGCTTGAAAGTACGTTCACAGTAGTAAAAATGCATGAAAATATGGAAATATTTTGTATTTTTAAGCAAAATTTATCCCCCCATTTTGAAATTTCCCCCGAGAATGAACATGGGGGCCCCCGAAGTTCCCCCCCCACTTTTCGGAGGGTTGTGGACAGGCCAGCGTAGTACCGGTAGCCTGGAAAATTCAATATACAAAAATTAAACTTTTGCCACCACCTAGGGTAACAGTGCAGAACTGGGAATGAGAAATCCCCGGGGACCATTCACTCTCTTGAATTGAGGAATACAGAGTACTGCAGTTGCCAGGAAGTGTCAAATTATTTGTAACAATGTCTAGCTGCACGTAAAAATGTCTAATAAGGAAAAATTTTAGTGATCCTTAGTCTTCACCGTGAAAATTTTGGGCGATTTCTAGCCAAAATAGGGTAAAATTTGCATATTTTTCAGCCGTTGGAGAAATATCCGTTAATTTTAAGCAGCACAGGAAACCACTTAGTGGTACGAACTGGGGTCTCCTATTATTGGCAAATCGGCTGGTGCACATGTTGACATAATGCGGCTTACACGACGTTTTAATATTCCTTCGGTCGCTTGGTCAATAATAGCGTCAGCTTTCTTTTTCTTTTTGCGTTGCGTCTTATCGGTCGTCAGCGGTGATTTCGCCACGGTTTTTTGTTGTGTAGACCGCTGAAACAGCTTTTATCAAAATGACGACAAAACGAACAACACTGGAACAACTGTCATTGACCGCACAATTTTAGCAAAAAAATCTCGTCAAGACAGACAGTACCTTGCGCAAGTTGATACGTTAATCTGGCTTTCCCATGGAGTGGGGGCGATTGCCTAGGTATTTTGGTCTCCCACAGTTCCATACAGGTATTTTCTGCACGACTAAAATACGCCAAATGTTCTCTGCGAGGCAAAATTTATGTCGTTTATCCTTATGGAACTCAAACAACCTAAATTTTTGCCCTGTGAAACTAAAACACTACTACTATCGTCAATCTGCAGGATTTTACTATATATTGGGAGTTATTTTTGCTGTGAATCGGTCAATTATTCTGTTTATGTGTTTTTCAGTCCCTAAGGTTCAGCTAGGAGTACTTGATCGACCTGGAAGAAACAGAATTTCTCGCCACTAATTCGGTACCGCCCAGGAACTTCGGAGACAGTTTGGGAAAGCCAGTTGATATTGGCATACGTTCTACTAAAACTATTATTACACACTTTCTGCTCTGACAGTTTATAATTTGCAGCAAATAACCATGTACATTGCTATTAAAAAACCTCAGGAAAAATGACAGAACATGCACATTTTAGACACATTTAGTAATTTTATTCCCCAAGTTCTCATTGTTAGATTATTAACAATTTTCTTAGAAATACATTGCATTTTTAAATGATAAACTGATCAAACCACAAAAGCTACATCTAAAAACGACCGTACACAAACATCTTTGAAACCAAAAAAAAACAAAACATGCATTTCAAAAAAGACAGAGGAAGAGTATTTTGTAACAGCGAATTTCAAAATATTGCAAAATACACAACCTTCGAACAAGCTACATAGTTCGTAAGTCCAATTTATGTGCGTACACCTGGACTGTTCTTTATTACGTTCGTTCAGGCACGTACAATCGCGTTCATAACGACGCACCAATCGCGATTATCCCTTATGTACGCGAACACAATTAGAGGTTTCATTATGTTTGCGTATGCTTTTCGTGGTCAGCATTTTGCGATTCAGCATCACAAATTGCTCACCGCGTACACGTGAATATGTTATTACCAACAGCATTTTTTGTATACTAGAATACACCCATAGAACGGCAATATAGCTGTCATATAAGATTCAGCATGTCATGTGACGAAAGCGAACATACGTGCGAAATGAAGAAACTTACGCGTACGCAAGTTTCGTTCCTACATTATACAGCCCTGGTTCGCGTTCACTAAACTGAGATTACGCTTACGCAGAAACACGTCAAATGGCGGATACATGTACACGAATTTTCGCACGATTCAGTTTGTGATTTGTCAAAAAAGACAACCACGGTGTACACAACACAACGAACTAACGAAAAAGCAACATAACATCACTGTAATCCGAGCAATATAGTAAAGACTGTTTCATTCATACAGTAATTTTAGCGGGCGGAGTTGTTTTAGTGTCGGCGCTAGGAAGAGAATTTTGGAAAAACTTTTTTCTGTCAGTGTAACACTAGTGCTCGATGGATTTCGGTAAAACTTACTTGTTCGATAGGGAAAGTGATGTCAACATAACGGAAGAGCTTCGGTGCGAACTTCAGAGTCAAAATGGCCAAAACTGAATGTAAGAGTTCCTTGCCATATCTGACACATAGTGTTTCGCAGAACATTTATCCTGCCATGTAGGCGTCACATCAGTTTACAAAGGCGAAAAACAAAGTCCACTATTCGAAATCACCACAATTCGAAACCTACATACATTCCGAACATCATTTTTGGAACACTAATATACCGCTGCGTGCCCGAATCTGGTTCGCCAACCTTTTGTCATAACTATCGTTTTTCATATTTTGGAGTGCTGTTGTGTGTGTTTGCATCGCAATAAGCAATCATTGCGCTATGAAACAGTTTGAGTTTGATGGTTTTGTTCCCGATTTCAGAATATAGCGTTTAGTAGGTTGTTTGGTTATTGCTTTCGGCGCATTTAGAATGACGGTTTCCGGTGGGCCTCCGAAAATAGAGGTCAAACTTTCTGAAAAATTTTAAAGCAATATAGCGTTTTATGTTGAAAATGTGGGATTTTTGTGGTCCAAAAATTTGAAAGCGATCAAAATCGGAAAACATATGGGTCAGCGATTAAGGCGGGGTGGGGAGCAGGTTGCCAATAGGAGTCAAAATCTCGTTGAATTGGGTTAACCCCCTATACCGCACGCCTGTCCACAGCCCTCCGAAAAGTGGGGGGCCATGTCCATTCTCGGGAAAATTTCAAAGTGGGGGTTAAATTTTGCTTAAAAATACAAAATATTTCCTTCCACATTTTCATGCCTTTTTACTACTGTGAAAGTACTTTCAAGCTAAAAAAAATATTTTAGCATTATAAATAGTGGTAATTAATGTTTAAAATACAATCTGCAAACAAAGAACATAAATTTTCAGACATAAAAATTTTTTGGAATTAGTTGAACATGGGGGGTTTCGGCCGAGTGGGGGGGGGACGGACATGGGGAAAATTTCACGAACATGGGGCATTTGGAAAGTGGTGGTTCCCCCCCACCGTGGACAGGCCAGTACCGGAAGCCCGAGGTTTTCCGTAAAGCTGACTGCGGTGATTGTGTTGTATAAGGCTCAGCCTACCTAAAATATCCTAGATTTCAAAGAGATTACGCTCGATCGAGTAGGATTCAGGGAAAAATACCAGATGATTGATTTTAGGCCCACATCGGGGTTTGCGAAAATTTTCGTTCACGCTCGACTCGGCGGAGCGATTTACTCTCAATGAAAAATACGATAAAACCCTACCTGATATGGAAAAAGATCCTACACGATAAAATCTATACCTAGCGGTTCGCTTACGGTGCTAAGATTCAGTTTGCTGGGCGGTCTTCGAATGTACAACATTTTGTTCTATGTTTATTTCTCGGTACACCAATTTCGCGTTGTTCTAAATCTTTCGTTTAGAAAAAGGAATAACAAAAAACGGTCACATTTGTTCCATTCCAGGTTACCAATTGATTCCATTTCTTAAAACTAAGGAAAGATTGAAAGAGCTGCTTCGTGCCGTTAAGTTTTCAATATTAAAAAGGGCGAGAAAACAACTCGATACTCGAGCTATTTGACTTATGATCATACTCTATCTGTCATCATAAGGTTCACTTTGAATCCTACGGTTCACAAGTGTACTATATATAAATTTTGATATCCGACATCGCTAAGAAGCATCTTTGATCTACCGCAACATTTGGCACTATATACGGGTCGTCAAAATTGTCTAAATCATTAGTTCGTTCTTTGTGTGGTTGCTTAAATCAGAGAATTAAATAATTAATCCTTACTCGAAAACGAGAAAACTACGGTTGAGCTAGCGGGTGGACCACTGCCGAAGCAATGAGCCACTCTGGGGCTATCCGCACTTTTCACGGACTCTACCGGATTAAAATACTTCACCTAGTTGTTATCCGACTCCTAATGATTTGTATGTCCGAACTCGATTGCTCAAAGTGGAAATCATTTTGCTATTGATTTGAATCTCGCATCATCGCTGCGAAGCGATGGTACTATTGCAAGTATAACAGCTTAAGAGGGTGTCCTTTCGTGGTAGCCTGTCAAATAGGCTTTTCACGTTCAGGTTATTCTATGTAAAATATTATAACTATAAATTACGATTGTATGATTTTGTGCCAACTTTACGGCATGGGGGCAGGGGTTAAAAATGTATTCAGCTAGTTGCAAACTAATTTAGGACTCAACTTACAAGTGGCGGTGCCTTAAGGGCCATCGACACTGTCCTTGAAGTGTGTAAATTTCCGTACATTCAGCGTCAAGAACGGCTCTCTGAAAGAGCTCTAATTGCTATAAGGTTTGTTCAATATTCCCGATAATTCCTACAAACAAGGACGTATCCGTAAACGTCGATTCTGATGGTCGTTATGACTGGACCAAATTGTCATACTAGTTTTCTACTCAATTTGCGCTGTTCATTTACTCGGTTCCTCGGTCTGGACTAGTCCAACATGTCAAGATAGAGGGGCTTAAAATAACTTAAAATTTCTAACGATTTTGCCAGTCTTTCGCTATGAAATTTTGCATAGTGGCCGGATCCGACCTACAGTTATAAGGGCCGGGTCACCGGTCCTTTCACAAACTGATCCGTCGGGCCGGGACCCAACGGATCCGATATCGCGATCTGCGATGTCGCTTTGTATACAAAATATTACCACTGCCATCAAATTTACCAACTCTGATAATTTTGATATTGCAGTCGGAGGGGTAACGTATCGGAATTTCGAGTTAAGATTCGGGTTTATGAATCAGACAAGATTTTAGTCGAACTCAATAGTACGCATTCCTGCTACGAAGCTGGTATACTTTCAACAAAATTCCTGGAAGGAATTTTCACTTATATGTTTTAGGCGGGGGCAAGCCCGTTTTGGGTCACTGGACCAACGATCATGGTCGAATTAGCTCGACCTCAGTCTTATTCGAAATTCAAGCGAAATTCCAGGAGGGAATTTCTAGATATACCAAATTCGATATGTACTGAAGGAATTTTATCAATTTTCACTCAAAGCGGCTGTCCCACTCTCAAGGCGACAGATTAAAAAGCTCGATTGAAAGTCGATTAAACTTAGGGCTTAGTTCAACAGCGTATATCTCTACCAATAAACTAATAAATTCTCAGCAAAATTCTTAAAAGGAATTTTGCGCCAGGAAAATTGATTGGTGTCGGATTCTTACTAACAAGTGTACAAAGTGCCGTTTCATAAGCGCATGGGTCTAATCGTGAACAAAATTGCCTAATCAAACTTGAGAACACGGAAGAGCGGCCAAGATGGTACGTTTTTATTCTAAATACAAATAAAGAACGATTTTATTGAACCCCGGTCGGCTTATATTTCAACTCCTAACTCGACGCAAGAAAACGTGTCAAATAGTTCTAATCACGACTGTCGCGTTTATTTAAACCCTAACTCAATAACCGAGGGAGGTTCAAAATGACTTCGACCAGATGAGTAACTTGTTCGACGGCTAATCAAGACTATGGATTTGCCGAACTGGCTAGGATGGGCATCTATCGTGTAAAAGAAATTACGGACAGAGAGTCCCGAAATGCCTAACTATCTAACGTAGCAACTCATTGTTACATCCTATCAAACGTTAACTAGGCTAAAACTTTATCTTTCCTAACCACTGTTATGCTTGATTCCTAAACATGGTCTCCCCGTCCACACTTACATACTCGGATCAATTCGTTCAACCATCCATACGCAAAACCAAAAGCAAGAAAACCAAGTAGAAACAAAAGCAGTAAGTCACAATAACTAATACTACAGAAGATCAGAGGCGGTCTGTAAAACCGACCGAACTCTGTGCTGTCAAAGTCAGACTGAACTTGCTATTTCTGTCGGCACAGCAAACCTCGACTATTTCAGCCTTTAACCAATAAGAAACAATCTAATGGAGACCGGAGTCTCAAAATTTGCAGCTAAAATCCAATGAAGATCCAGTATGGTCGGTCCTACTCAAAAGAAAGTGCCGCCTTCAATTAAGAAGATTTATAAGACCGTCAAGATTTTATTACTCGGCTTGAGGACGCCAACTTTTGGCAAATATTTAAGCGAAAAGTGCCCTACATTCGAAACTAAAATTAATGCGTAACAGTCAACTTTTCTTATCAGCAATATTTGGGGCCAATTTAATCGAACACTTTATATAATAATTTTAAATAATATAAACTTAATATTGACTTGATCGATATATGAAAATAATTTTGATATATTGGCCATAGCGCTTCCTTTACTTTATTCTGCAGTTTCTGTAACTTTCCAGCACTTACAGATATACAAACCCTATACTTTACGTACTATTTATACTAATAAACATCTACTTTAGCTTATATTCACTTAAGAAGCATCCATATACGATTCGCCTGGACCATTTTTATATATAACTATTTTACGCTGATAAATTTAATATAAATTTCATCAAGCTTGATAAGGTCAAGCCTGTTTGTTTAAGAAGCTCGTAAAGATGTTTCTTAGTACTTCGACAGCAGAGTCCATCTAAGAGTACCAACTTTATGTACAGTTGATATAAATTTCTCGATTAAGCTTAAATTCAAGACTCACTGTTTGATTTATAGACATATGAAAGTGGAATTACTACGGCGTTTATGGCAAAAAGTATACACATCTACCAACTATGGCCTTGAAGCTAGTTCTTGGTATAACCTTGGTATCAGCTTGCTTATTTGTCTCATAATTTGATATAAATTTGTGTGTATTTCGAACAAGCTTACATATATCCATATATTTATATGCTTGGGATCAGCGTCTACTTAGGGATCAGCGTCTACTTAAGCAAGATGCTGCTAAATAAACAAACATGGGGTAAAGGACGTAAGTGGTTCCAGTTACATCAGTTGACTCCGGAGTGACAAAGGGACCTCGTAATCGGACTCGGTTCCTCCAGCGGAGTATTTTGATATGTAACAAGCCAGATTTCTGAGTAAAAAGGGAAACTTGAATGTTGGGCGAGCACATTGGAGTTTTAGATAAATAATTAAAATTTTAGGAGGCTTCCATGGGTTCGGGTTGCTTTTTATGGGGTAAGAGGTATATTTTTGTGTCGGATTTAATGGGGTGAATCTAATGATGGATTACACGCCTATCGGGAAAATTCCCTCAAATTTCACGGGGTAGTGTACCCAAAATGGGCACTGCGGGACCGTTCCGGGTTCAAATGAAAACCACGGATCCAGGGAACCTAAAGATAACATTTACACAATTATTGTATGTTTATTAATTGCTAATTAATAGCTAATTAAACGTAACTACAATTTTCAGAGGTGTACCTAGTTATTCACTAATACGTTCGTGGATCCCGATCGGATTTCCACGGGACCGGTCTCGGTGTAAAGTCCGAAGAATTCTGCACCAAAAAGTTCTGTGCTCTAGCTACGATTTCACAATGGTTCCGGGATTATGGACCGGAACCGCAGACTCTCAATTCCGAGGATTCGGAATTATTTTTAATTTCATTTTATCAGCTAGCTTAGCCAGTGACAATGAACACTGGTAGCTGATATTTTATATATTTTTGCTGATATTTTATCTATCTTTGCCCCGTTCATCAGTGTATTTTCTTAACTTCAACACTGGTAAATTTAATATCGGCCAGTTTGACTTATAACTTTTTACAAATTTTCCTCATTTCCTATTCGCTATAAGACGAACAGCCACAAAATTTTGTGGTACTCAATTATGAGGACGGTCGTGACGGGTTCCTGTCACGATGAATCTATTTGTTAAATTTAGCCAAAATTTTCTTAGTCCTATCGCGCGGGGTTACATTAATTCCTAACAATAATTATCGGGTAAGTTCGGAGAGTCGTACCGTTCTACTTACTCGCGGGTTGGGAATGGCAAGGGCTCACAAAACCCGATGTAAAGTACCTACCTTTAAAATATATAGTTATGTGCCATTATGGCTGCAGCTAGGACTTATTTTTATACATAGGCTAGGACATATTTTTATTCATAGGAACGACGGTACAAATCGCGTATATAACGATCAATAAGATCATGGTAACATAATACAAAACAAGTATACAAATGGGTGCCTTTATGGCAAAAACAACTGATATATTACGCTGAACAACAAATCTATCTCGTAACGATCCAACATAATATATCTGTTAAATCGCTTGCGACATTTAGCTGATTTACCGAAATAGAAGCTGGTCTGTTCGAAATTTTCTTAAGAACACTCAGCAAATAATCGACACGGGTTTGAATGTGCTTGAACTGCGGCTTAAGCGATTTGTCAACAGCAAAAATCTGAAACACCAGTATAAGTATTCAGAAACCATATTATTGAGCGGAGCTCGGCGAAGCCGAGCGCAGCGTTTTTATTTTCTGTCTGTGAGTAAAAAGGTCGATGTCCGTCCGTTCGTTCGGTCCGACGGATCTCAAGAACCACTGAACCGATTTTAAAAAAACTTTTTTTTGTTTGAAAGCATATCATGTCAGAGTGTGCACCTGATATTTGGGATTAAAAACTTTTGAGTGGTTAATTAGTAATTAGCTAATTAGTTAATTTTGTGGAGCTAAAATAGAGAATTTTGCAATATTTGTGTTATTTACTGAAATAGAATCGTTTCGATCGAACCATTATAGGGTTTTTTGGGTCGAAGAATTCAAATATAATATTTTTACCAATGATAAAGTCCTATGCAATGTAGCTACAAGAAAATTGAGTACATTCATAATGCCACAGCCCAAGCTCCGCTCACAAATGTAGTTCCACTACCGACTAGTAATAATAGTAAGCCCATGTTTAATACAAAATGCGTAAACACATTGAAATTAAACCTTACAAGTGGATTAGAAACCGTTTGTATAATCGTGATACGCATAATGTTTAGGGTTACTTCATCGTTCAGTCAGAGAAATTTTGACCAACAGTTATTCTTTCAGTTTTCACTATTTTTAAGAAGAATAGAAATGAAAACAAAAATAAACATATAAAAGAAAAAATACTAATAATCCAAGTACTGCATCAAAAATTTTAGTGTCGGTGTCATAGTTTTATGAGATGAGAATTATACTATGTACTATTTTAGTCTGTCAACAATAACTATTCTAATGTGAGTATACATACTATGAAAAAATACGTTCGCCGCGGCTATAATCTAAAATCGACCGTTGCCATCAGCACAGGAAGCTTTTTCAATTTCAATCAAATATTTTACAGTAAAATTACACAATAAGATTTTTGCCTTTATAGTTTAAATACTCGTCAGTTTTTTAGTATCCTTTTGTTATCATTGTTTCTTTATGAATAAAAACAATGAAGCTCTATAACCTACAAGATAAAATTCATTGCTTTAAGGCTCATGGCATCAACTCTAATACGGCGGATGCTCAATAATACCAGTCGCTGTGCTTCTAGAGAGAAAAACTTTTCAAGAGACGACACAAGTTATAACTCAGTTTAAGATGCGAATTTGATTTTGAAAATAGGTATAAGGCAGCGAGTCAAGAAGTGGACCATTGACGGCGAGAACCATTTTTACGATTAGCATGTAGCTTCGAACACTTATATTGTTACTGTTACTACTCGTGTTACTTGCCGATATTATCACAATCAGATATAACCCAGATACGAAATCTTTAAATGAATATTCGTTTGTCTTCAGACGAACGTATTGACATGTACCTTTTGCGCAAGCCCTAATGTTGGTTGCATTCTAATGTTCTCCCACGACCCTAAGCCATATTCGTAAACACCACGAAGTAGATTTTTGTCATCTTCGACAGTCCAATCAACATTCCAAGAACGAACTGGTTTAATGCCATCCGGTAGAGTAAATCTAAAACAAGTATCGGATTTCAGGTCAAAAGTTCAAAGAGCAATAATATTCCAGTGAAGACAAAACATATGCAACACGTACAAAGCAATTGGACAACCTCCTATCAGTTATTTCTTCATTTTGAGAACACCTATTCTGACATGAACAAAAATTGTTTCATAACGCAAAGTCCCAGAATAAATTTTTCGACCTCTTCGTATATTTCAGCGGCTGCGATGGCGATACATGAATAAATTCATTTTACTATCAACGTATTTCTATCGGCGCAATCTATAACTTTATCGAAGCAATCATTTTCTTGAAGCTCTATCTGCCGACACTCAAAATTAACATAATCTGGGTATTATGTATTATCTTCAAAATTATGCAATTTCAAGTTATGACGAATTAAATATGTTGTAACTAAACTGTTAAATAAAATTAAGTAGGCGATGGATGAAGTGAACCCATTTAGAGTTCACCACAGCCGACAATTTCTTCAGAGCTTGCTGATTTAGAGAGAAGCCTCAGCCCATGCCGTTTTATCGAATCCGATTTACAAACATATATTAGCTCACCGTGGCATATATCCCAGCTCGCAACAAGAAACATGTATTCCAGGTTCACAATTGCATTTTACAAGAACCTGAATCAACATACAAAATTAATATTGCCCACTTTTTCCTGATAAATTCCAAGTTGTGTATTATCGGCTGGGTGAAATCCCAATAATGGTGAACCAACATTACTGAACCTGCGCTAGCATCGTATACAGTGCCTACGTTCGGTTGTCACCAGGATCCCGAAACTCTTTCGCGGTCAGAGAGTACGTATGTCGGGTCAGTTATGTTCATAACCCTATTATATACCTTTTGCTCTTGAAAGCAGTGAATAATTTATGTATAAATATAGACGTAAGACAGGCGAAGGTTGTTACTGGCTTGTCTTAAGTGGGACACTCCCTCACATTTTCAGTGCTCCCGGGGCTAAAAACGGTTGCCCCTCGGTTGGGGCCCTCTGACAAAATTTTAACTCCTGCTGGTATAATTTTTGGCTTCCCCGGTAAAAACCCCCTGTGACATAAAACTTTTTTTTTACAAAAATCCCTTTCCAAAGTTAAAAATTTGATTCCAACTAAATACGATAGTTGTGGAAATTTCAAGTGAAAATTCAATATTAACAATGGCACAGAGCGAAAAAAAACACTCGCGTTCCGAGGGTTCCAAGTTTGAGAGGTGAGGGAGGCCCTAGCATAGCATGCATAGGCATAGCTTGTCGCACTTTTCGTATATATTTTTGAAACCAATTTTCCAGGTTTTCCAGACAATATTGTACTGTTTCCAGGCGCTTCACCACAAAAATTGTTGGTAACATCAACATGTATTGGACAGTAACGTAAAATGCCAGCTTATAATGCATACCGCCGTAGTTTCGCAAGTGTCGTACAAAGCACCGAATTCTAAATCCACCCGTTTAGCCAGTTAGAAACAATCAGGGCTGCCTACATCAATTGCATTATTCACGGCGGTTGCCGCAACAATCAGTTTCTTCTTTCATCATCTTGTGTAGAACATATATACATAATTGGCCTGTCCACAGCTCCGAAAAGTGGGGGGAACTTCGGGGGCCCATATGTTCATTCCCGGATTAAAATTTTAAAGTGGGGGGATAAATTTTGCTGAAAAATACAAAATATTTCCATATTTTCATGCAATTTTACTACTGTGAACGTACTTTGAAGCTAAAAAACAATATTTTAGCATTATAAATAGTGGTAATTAATGTTTAAAAACAATCTGCAAACAAAGAACATAAATTTTCAGACATAAAAAATTTTTGGAATTAGTTGAACATTGGGGTTTCGGCCGAGTGGTGGGACAGACATGGGGAAAATCTCACGAACATGGGGGATTTGGAAAGCGGGGGGAGGGCCCCCCACCCCCCACTGTGGATACGCCAGCATAATATATACAAAAACTATAAACCCGACAACTTATTCGGAAAACGCACAGACACCACTACGGTGTGTTGTCTCGCTGTGATCACAATACGACGTTTGTTTTTAAGATTTGACGTGGACACTGTGTTAAAACCACGCGAATTAAAAAATCGATCAATCATTGTTGTGCGCTAGATGTACTACCACTATCTAATAATAAAGAAAGAAGTTTTTGGTTGTGCTGGTTCGACCAATTACTGTACTTATTAACAAATCAGTTCAAATGGTAATTGTTAGCAACAGGAAAAAATATCCGTTATATACCCACGATTAAAACGACCAACGCCAACACATAAATGACATGAACAACTTTCGTCTAATTTTGAACATCTCCTACCTTGCTAAAATTATTGAACGAGTAGTAAAGGAACATCAGCTGATCAGTCAAACAGAAAGAAATAACCACATCCTTGAATTCTAGTCTACATACCACCAAGGTCATGTCACCGAGACTGTATTGGTAAAAATTTGCAGCTATAATCAAACAGCCTTTGTAAGAAAACAGGTTACTCTGCTCATCAGCCTGGATCTATCTGCTGCTTACGATACAGTTGATCACACAATCATGCTTCTATGACTTCACGACGTAGGTGTGTCACCTTCCTTCCTGAAGTGGTTCTAATCTTACTGGACAGACTGGTAACGACGCGTTCAACTAGGCAGAACAATGTCAAGGAATACAGCGTCATGGAGTGGAATCCCACAAGGCAGCGCCATTGGACCAGTCTTTTTCAACATCTTTTTTAGTCCGCTGATCGAAATCGTAACTGCAGCTGATTTCAACAACAAATTAAAGTTGAACAAATTGAAAACTGGACTATTATTTTTGTCGGCAGAAATATGTGGGTCCATAGATAGACTTTGGAGATGAGACGATCAATCCCACTGATACAATAAAGATATTAGGCGTTACTGTCGACAAAAATTGGCATTTGAAAAACATATCGTAGAATTAGCAGGATCTTTACTCCGCAACTACGAGAAATGGAAAGACTTGGAAACCGCCTGGATGTTGATACAACTCATTTAATCGTCAGGGCTTTCATCATGTGTCGAACTGACTATTGTAATGCACTATATGGTGGTCTATAGCCCGTTTACCTTTCCCAATTCTTCGTCTTCTGCACCGTGAATGGTTTCCGGTTCTTGGCGGCACGAAGATGCCCGGTCTTGAGGCAACTACATTGGTTGCCATTAGATCGACGAATTTAGTACAGGTTACTGCTGCTCATTTACAATTCGTTAAGTCGTAACACCCCATCTTATAGTGTTGAAATGTTAAACCAATCGTCAGTGGCGGGCTTGCTATAGAGTGAATACTTTGAATCGACGTAACAAGAAACAATAGTTCTTGTTTTCTGGGACCAATGGAATGGAACATCTTGTAAAGTATTTTAAGAAATCCAATACTTGATTTATCCGAATTCAATCTTAACTGAAAACTCATCTGTTTGACGATCAATTTTTGTAGCATCTGACTTTTTCATTGACATTCATATCCAGCACTTTTGTCACACTTCTACGATAAAGCGGCATTACAAATGTTTTATTATTAACTGATTTGCATACTTCCCAGTTGTGAGGACAGATGAAATATGTGAAGCGACAGGGGGTACTCAGTCTTCACATAAATTCCAGAAATCCGGTGACATTTGACAACTCTTCTATGGTTTTGTTGTGTTTTCATAATTAACATTGTTAAATACACATTCCCTAGTTTAGCAGCTCAAGTTCCGAATTTGCCTTGTTAGGTTTGGAATCAAGCTGACATTTGCCGCAGCTAGTTCTGCACTTTGTTTTTCTGTTAGACAATCCTACAAGATGGCCTCTGTCAGTTACGTAACTATATCAATAAAGCTTAAATCCTGACTATCAAAAAACTTTGGGATTTTGCTTTGGTAGCGACTCTGGCAAATGACTGATAGTAATCTGGCATGCGTTTTCGATGAAGACCGCTAAAAAGTGACTGTACTTTCACATTTCCATATGTTTATTCCACCAGTTAGTGTGAGCTAATGGTCCTTAGTGCTGCCTCATTGCCGAACGCAAGCATGGATGCCTGGAGTATCAATAGAGATGGAATTAAGCAATAAACCTGGGTCTATGCGTTTGACCGGTGGTATTGGATGCGTTTGCGAATGGGAAAAAAACTTTAGGACTACGCTTTTACCCAAATTTCACGGTCTGTTTGTAACTCAGTTACCCGCGTTCCTATCGTCCGTCCACCATCTTTACCCTTGTGAGATAGTTTTACACTCACTCTGATAAATTAGGCCAAGACATTGAAAATGTGTTACAGGGACATGTAAAACCTGTGAATATGTTAATGAAAACTTAAACTATAAACTTGACAAAATTTATTACTCAAACCAAGGTTAAAGGGTGGATATGCCGAATCTGAAACGCTTCGTTCACCTTATTGGATGGTACTAAAATTATCGCTGTTCGTCAGAAATTGCCACTTGCGAGCTGTGGGGTCATAATCAAAAGACCAACTACACTTTCCTGCTCGACTAAAAATTAGCCAATATTTCTCTGATGGGCAGCAAGATCTCCGAAATTCTGGTCTAATTTAGCTGAAAAACCATACTGTGCTAGTTTAGCGAAAAAAACGAATTGTGCTGAGAAGGCCATGCGGGTTAAATACCGCGAGAATTTGCCACCATTACATGTGCACAATTGCAATCAAACCTTAAGTTATGTACACATATGTAACATTTTTACATTAGTACATGACACCCCCAGTTTGCAAGTTAAAAAACCGACTACACTTTGAGATGCTGTTTTTAAACGAAACATTTATTTGCTCGAATGCGCGGTGTACATACTTAAGGTTATATCAGTCAATATAGACGTTGTAACGAAAAATTTATGGTAGTTGTCGCTTGAATGTGACAACGTCGCGTTTCATCAAAATGTATTGTTATTTTTGTGAAGGAATGATAAAAATAATTATGCGATTCACGTGGTTTTATTCTCCCTAGTCTTAACACATTTGAGTTGGCATATAACAAAAGGCATTGTTTTGTTTAAAACATAACAAAGAGACATTCACACCAGTACATCACAATCACAAATTCTTCTATAATTTACCACCATTAAAATTTATTGCTGTTTAAACAAATTAACTCAAGTTGCCAGTATTAGCGATATCAATTAGTCGACCGCCATCGCCTGGAAACCTGAAGATCAACAACCGTCCGCGTCAAGTCAACTTTGGTTGTGTTCGAAATTCACTAGGGTTCAAAACTTTTACCAACGCTTTTCTGTTTCGTGGGGACTGGGTCGTGTTTACCGCGGTACGACCCGATGACGGCGTTATCTCTATACCAGCAGAAGAGTTATGTTCATAAATGCCCTTAATTTTGATATCTTAGCCCATAGGAGTTGCTCGTCATAAATTTATGCTAACACTGACAAACCGGGGCGGCACCCCCATACTTGGTGACCCATGGTTAAGTTATTGACTAGTGACCAGGGACGTGAGGTGAAAGGTGGGTTAAGTTTCCAAACCCTGACATCATGCTATCACTAAATAAATGTTACAACTGCAGTATTTAATTTATGGTTGAACAGTTGAAACATCACAGTTGAAATAAAAACAAATCACAAATTATAAAGAATTATTAGCAAAATCATGTTAACGAGGGGCATCATCTGGCCGAGCCGCAGCTTATGCAATGCCCCCCCTTCCCATAAAATTTTAAGTGGTGGGGAAAGCAGGGACATGGTATCCAAACATAAGCAATACTGAATATTCACGTTACTGCAAGATTGTTTAACAAACTGCGCTTATCACTGCCCTTTGTAAGTTTTATGTCAGTATACACTGAATTAAAAATCCTATGCCATCTATGTAATGGAACCTGTATTCTTGGTAATGAACTGTGTATGTCGTTGAATGTGTGGGTTGAATGCTAACTTTTAGCACATCTCTTCACAAAAAAATTCGGGTAATTTTCTTGTAAAACCAGACAAACCAATTATTTCAGAACTCCCACGAATAAACATGCGGCAAAGCTGTATAGTAACTCGGTGAGATAGAAAATAGCGAAAGTGCATATTACGCGTGGCATGTAAATCCGTGCGAGGCAGGCATGTATAATGGAGGCATATTGCATCGATATATATAAAAAATATTTTACCTTCGTCAGGATCTTCAAGGTCACCAAAAGGCAATATATTATCACGGCAATATACTAGGTATTCTTTGTGTTATTTTCAACACAATAACAACCACACTATAATTTATTAAAAATGAGCGGTGGACGCGAACGAAATTAGGTCGATAGGGGAAGTGAAAATTTGTATTCTGTTCGTTTCTGTTTCGCATAACTCATGTTTTCTTATTAAATAATAAACCTGACGCTGAATCTAGAGGCCAGCACAAATACTCCATGCCTTTTCAGACGTTTTCAATAGGTTTAGGGTCAATGATCGCGGTTGTCGCAATATAGTCTGCCTTCAGTATCTTCATTATGTATTGTGCAAAGGGTTGGAAGAATGTTCTACGTATAGAGTTTTTCTGGACGTTGGATAAGATAGTTTCATCATCTAAACACTTGCAGAAATACTTGGTATGTTTTCAGTTGTTTTCGATGGGTGTATGGTTACGAGGATATAGGGTTTTCAAGGGTTCAGGGTTACAGAGGTTGTAGTGCAGTAATATACATCAAACACAAAGCCGTTTTCAGATTATGGATGAGTAAACTTAAGCTGCGCCGCTTACCATACGCTTTTGTCAAAAGCAAACTCCATTCAATTGTTCACTGAACATAGTTTTATTTTTGTTCATCATGTTCGCGAACACATTGGTGTTAAAGTACAAGGGTCGAATTGCATTTGCTAATAGCGTTATGGAACAGAAAAAATGTCGAAATTGTATACGGTTATTGAAATTCTAGTTTTGTTCTCTAACAACGTCTTGTACATGGTGTCAAAAGTGGATGGTTGGCAGCGATCTTAAGTTAACTGTTGCATTACACAAAACGACCACTTGCACAAGAAACCACGCTAGCTCTGTTTCACACTGGATTGAGCGATACCAGTTTTTAATTTTGTTTTGCTATATATACCTGGAGTCTCCATTCGCTGAAAATTTTGCCAGGGGGCATGTATCAGGGACACCCCTGGTTCCGAACCGGGGGTGGGGCGATTTTGCCAGGGGGTGATTTGCCAAGTCGTGTCAGAAAAACACTGCCAAAACGCTTTTGATGGAGAGCGATTTTGAAGCAAATTTTGACAAAATTTGCGAAATTTTTGGCTTCAGAACGGAATGTTTGTGCAAATTTTGATCAAATTTTTTGTACTTTGGACCCATTGGAAACTAAAAAACTTTCGTAGAAGCGGTGAACCGGGGGAGCCCAAACTTTTGCCAGGTAGCATGAACCGGGGGGGCAAATGCTCTGAACCAGGGGAACCGAAAAATGCCAGGGTCCCCCAGCCCCCCACCCAATTTGGAGAGCCCAGTATACTTAGGTTCGGCTATTCTCTGCTATAAGCATATAGTGTGCACCACCAAGCCAAAATCTCCCGGTTTATCAAGGCGTGAAAAACTCAAAGGTATAAAATTAACCGTGCGGAGAAGTTAGCTTATTTATGACACTTGGAATTGGCGACGCGCCGCCACCTACATAGATCATGTCGAATATGTGGTAAACAACCACAGCCCACAAAACAGACTTTCAGAGCTGTAAAGCTTCGAATGAGCCCAAATTTTCTTGGTTAAGCCTACGTTTAAGATACATAATATTGGGTATTAACGGAAAGAATGGCAGCAAAAAAACGTCCCGTCATTCAGCCGCTTGTAGTGCACAGTGAACTTTACTGTTTAAATTTTTCTTTTCTGAAAACAAACATAATATACTTACCAGGGAGTAACCGGAATTCCGGTTCCGGCGAAAATCGTGTTCCGGTTGCGGTTCCGGCAAAGGGCAAAAACCATACCGGAACCGGAATTCCGGTTTAAAATTTTTGTTTGAAATTTTCCACGTTTTTTACTTCATCCTGTAATCCAAACATATGTAATATATATTATACAATGATCAAGCTCCAATACAACCAAACAAAAGAAAAGATTAACTAACCAATTTGCAGTGTGAAACGTAAGTAGGGCACATAATTTGATCAGGAATTTTTCATAATAACCTGCAGGAGTTTGTTAAATCAAAGCCAGGTCGATGCTTGTAGCAGCTATTTTACACATCCAGAAGTCTATGGGATACAGTTTGAATTAAACCGGTCCAACTCGGTAACAGAGTATGGCTTACGCAGAAGTACTTAGGTATGCTTGGCTAACATAAATTGCGTCAAGCACCCGCCAGTGCGCTTGTGAACCTGGTAAATCAGTCTAAATTGAAGTAAACTAACGTTATCTGCAACGCAGCTAGAAACTGATTTCTTGGCAATGAACTGTATTTATTGAAACTGTGCGAGCAGCTTCACAGTGTGTCTCATTTGTAGCATTCTGATTAGAAAGTTATTATCATTATGATCTAACTGACGTGCACTGTTTGTACAACGGTAGCCTAAACAGTGGCTCTGACCACTGATCAGAAAATTATCTTCTATCTATCATTTTCTCTTAGAATCATATAAATCAATAATTTTAAGTTTCCTACAGAAGAACATGCAACAAACGTATGTGCAGTAAAGGGAGGCGACTGGAGACAGAGCGAAATTGTGTATTTTACGCTCCAAGCTTTGTAGGCACATTCGATTTGACGCAGTATACGCAATGGTGTATAGTGGAAGACATTTTTTGCTCTGAATGTCCAAAAACGGACATATTTGATCGATAAACATTATTAGCTTCCTCAGTCTCTTTAAAGTTTCAGAAAGGCAATAATACCATCGCAATACACTAAGTTTAATATAAAAGTTATTTTTAATTCATTTTAAATACACTATACCTTCATTTCTTCCGTCATCTGTTTTACTATATATAAATTTCGAAGACCAGGTTCCGGTTCCGGATCCGATTTAAATGGACGGTTCCGGTTCCCGTAAATTTCGGTTCCGGTTATTCCCTGATACTTACCTGGAAAAAGCATCACCCATTTTGATTTTGAAACACTCGCTGAGACATACTATTCAAAAACCTATGTTGTGCCCTGTTTTTGCAAATTTGTTATAAGATAAATTAACATCAATAAAGGCATATTAGCAGGGTTTATGAATGCTTTTTTGCTTTGCTCGTTAATATTTGTTACGACTGTTACAGTCGATATTAGCTTATAAATTCAGCATTTATCGACTCATATCAATATAAACGAGCCAGCAATGTCTTCAATCATTTTTCTTTAGTACTAGTTCAATCATTTTTCTTTAGTGCTAGTTTAATCATTCTATTCGTTAGGAGTGCGATTTATTTGCTTGGGGTTCCGGCGAGACTGGCAATATTGGAAACTCTCAGTGTCAAGTTAGACGCCAAGTACGGATTAATATTTTATACATTATAATGAATTGCGCGACAGGAACCAATGGCAAGCATTTAATTGAATTACGTACTGACAAAGTTTACCGCTGTCCGTACCTATACAATCCACTCATGCAGTGTGGTAGGAACTCTTTAAAGATTTGTGTTGTTTATTTATTAGCTTTGTGACCGAGGAAATTCTTTTTCAGTTATATCTCAAAAGACTAGCTTCATATCGTATGCTGCATCGCAGAGTATTTTTCAAAACGGACCCTGGGTCCAGACCTTAAACGCTGGGTCCAGATTTACAAATTTTGGCTCGAGAATTTCACGAATTTTTACACAATAAAAAGGTAATTACATAGCCATACAAAATTTACACCACCTAAAACTGCAAGATTGAACCAAATTTCATGTACATCTTTGTCATATAGTACGCTAACTATATTTTGTATATCTTTTTAGACTGTATTAATCAGCTTAT
>JASANE010015170.1:0-21842 GCA_030248225.1 Trileptium ribeirensis
CAATCACATTATTTTGCAACATTAAAAAGCCATAAGGTTGTGCAGTATATATCTATTTTAGTTGGCATGACTCAAATCCTCAAATCAAACAGCTTATTATATGTTCTCCTATATCCAATGTTATCCAATTTATCGGTAACTAAACATTCGTTGGCTAAGTTTCTTTTACGTAAAAGTTTCAATTCTCTGACGCGTCATCAGGCCCCTTTTAGGGCTGCTTGTTATTTACATAGATTTATCTTGTGTACGGTACTTAATATCATAAACGATATACAGTAAACTCAGGTATCCCTACAATTCGTGCAGGATATCAAATCGAGTATATAGCATATATTTTTACCGCCGGTTTTCTTGCTACGAGTTTGAATTTCAGGTTTAATACAGTTATGGGTGTATCCGTCTAGAAGGACTTCATTGGCGTTCGATAATCTAGTCTTGGTTACGATTAATCACCTGCGGAATCCCTATAAAAATACCGTCCAAAAATGAATCAGGTTAGTTACATATATTACACTTTGTGTTTGCGTTCATTATACAGTGAACCGGTTGTTTTATCCTACTGACCATTGATTGTTTATTTACATAAAAGTGTGCAAATTTATCGCGATTACCGCTTTTAATAAACAAATCGATTTTACACAGCTTTCCTAGAATTTGGAAACGCTTGGCTTCAACCACAATTCTCTAAACATGCTTGAAATAGCTTGGAAAATACAGGTCTTTCGTGCAAAAATAAAATAGATTTAAAAAATTGACTAAGAACAATTACTCGTAAGAGAATATGTGATTACGATTCGGCTTTCTTTATTACCTGAACTTATTTATTTTCCGCGGTTTTTAGGTTATTCACTTGGCCCAAAATAATTTTGAAGATACAGCGATAATTTTGGTACCATTCGATTGATCTCAAAGAGGCGGTTGAGAATATATCTACTTCAGTCGATTTTATGACGAAAAAAAATTTCGATTTTTTGGCTGTCTTTGGTATTCAAAATTTAAAAATTCTCGAAAAATGTATGATTTTCTATATCATTTGGACATCATTGATGCGCAGAGTAGAATGGTGCAAACCTTAGCAGCGTCGGTTCATTGGCTTAAGACTACGGTCTAAGTGTATGTTAAGGTTAGACTTAGGCTTCATAACTCTTAGCCTAAGCCTATGTCGTTAATTCAATAACCGATTTAGCTGATTTCTACACCGTCCTACTAACACGCAGCTCAATAATGCGGTTAATAGACTGATATATAATTATATATTTATCCAAAAAATTTTTTCGAAAATTTTGGGCACCAACGAAACCCAAAAAATCGAAGAAAATCTTCTTGTGATAAAACCTACGGAAGTGTAGGTTTTTGGACCGCCTATTCGAGCTGAGTCGAATGGTACTAAATTATAGCTGTATCTAAAAAATTGAGCATTTTCCGGCCGAGGGGTGTATAATCTGTAGCCTACGAAGTCCTAGGTGTGCTTAGTTCCACCATAGATTACACACGACGAAAATTTTCACCCAAAATTCTCCAAGGAGGTATCCAATGCTGCTTTAATAGCTTATCCTAAGGCTTTAATGTGTCACGACTTATAACGCGCTTTTATTTCACACACTACAACAAATTACAAACTACACACATTAAACACGTAAACGACTCAACCGTACTCACGTTGACAGCACAGCTTCTGAGGCGGACTGAGGCCCTGATTTAAGTGCACAACCGCTTAGATAACTTTTCTAAACCCGATTTCTTGGTACTCAAAAGAAACCTAGATCTCAAATCTCCCTAATCCGTTAATTTTTAATATAATTGCTGTTAACAGGGTTGCGAATTCTTAGAATTGTAAAATTCGCTCTCTAACATAAATTTTAATTTTTGAGTTAGAGAACCCCTTTTATGCAATTCCCGGAATCCCTAACTAAAAACAAAAGTATGATGTTACAGGCAGTCCAGCACAAAATATATACATTTGCGCAAATGTAGCCCTAATACTTAAAATCCGATAGGTATCCAAGCTACAGCCCTGGCACACAAATTTTAAAATTTATATTGTTTTAAACTCTCTTAAAGTTTATAATTTCCAACAATTAAATAAAATTCTTATTACCAAAAATGACCGGGGGGATGAGGTCCTGTGAACGGTGGGCCAATTGAAGACAAACATTTGGTAATCTATAGCGTGCCCTATGGCATTTCGCATCAAAATCCGCACATACCCAACCACTCCCTGCCCATTTTTAGAATTTACACGGAACATATTATTTTGCTCTATGCTAAGAAGAATTGAATTTTAAAAGAAACGATTTTTATGTTTCGATAGAAGTAATCTACATGATATTATACATGCTCTATACACGCGGCATCGATACAACATAGCACAGGTAGCTCAAATGATTTTTCACATAAACACCACAAACGTGCAGATCAAACTCACATTGAAACACAAAAATAGGCATAACAGTAAAGATGGCGCCACAAAATATAAGTTCCCACAATATTTTATTCAAAACAATTTCGCTTATGTGAAGTGAAGTTAAGGGATTCGGCTCGTCATGTTTATGGTTCACGACTTTATACGTCCCCCGGCTTCACATGAGGAAATTTGTTTTCCAAGGCAATACGTCGTTACAGTAGCATTCTGTAACTTAACAACGGACATCCAGCAATGATTTGTTGTTCCAATAATGCTATAGCTAGTTGTCTAGTGGAGTACATACAAGTAAGTTTGAGGGTTGCCTAGGCTACCGGGTCGCAAAACTGTTAGGGGACTACCAGGCTACCAGTGGGGTTTCCTTCTCCAAAACCCTAACAAAATCCCAAAATTTCAAAAAACCCCGGGTGGCACAACAAATCCTCTATTATATCCCTCCCTTCCTTTTTATTTGAGGTTTTTTGTCTTTTCCTTTCCTTATTTTCAAATTGTTTTCAACTAATGCTATTAGCGTTAGCTTTATTTTCCTGTTTTCAATTCAGTTTGAGTTGAGCTTCCGTAGAATTGGTGACCAGCAAAGTTCACTTCCGGCTTTGATTATTATGTGCGGACGGCTTTAATCTCAGAGCATCAGAGTCTTCTTTGCTTCACGCATGCGTTTACGAACCTAATTTGATATTTTATTTTGCATTTTCATTTTTAAGTTTTGGCGTTACGTAGATAGTGTTTCTGGTACGAGATTTGCGACTTAAACGAATTATACGTAGATTTACGCTGAGTTTATTACCATCTATTATTACCATCTATTTATCAGTATTTATCTATCAGTTTATTACCATCTGAGTTTATTACCATCTGACCTTACTACCGTCTAGTAACTGTTGGCTGATTTTACTTTTGGTTCTCCACAATGCTTAGCGATTTTATATCAAAGGATTAACCGAACTGGAAAGATTTGCAGAGTAATGGCGCAAAATTTTATCGACTTTCCTTGCTAAACAATTAACGTTGAGTTACGAAGTGACTTCATAGATAGGTACTTATTGTCAACTTTTGGGCAAGTCCAATCTTGTATTCCTCTCCCTTACCAGACTATATCTCACTAGTCGTCATTCTATCCCACAAATATCACTAATTATCTACCCTCCCTTGGGAGGAAATGTATACTCCCATAGGTGTGACTCCTATATTCCTTACCACAATAAGATTGTTATCCATCCTTGGCATGGAGACTCCCATCTCTTGGGGCATAGTACCCCTTAACCAGGGAGTAACAGGAATTCCGGTTCCGGCGAAAATCGTGTTCCGGTTGCGGTTCCGGCAAAGGGCAAAAACCATACCGGAACCGGAATTCCGATTTAAAAATTTTGTTTGAAATTTTCCACGTTTTTTGCTTCATCTGTGATCCAAACATATGTAATATATACCTATTATACAATGATCAAGCTCCAATACAACCAAGCAAAAGAAAAGATTAACTAAGCAATTTGCCGTTTGAAACGTAAGCAGGGCAGATAATTTCAGTAGGAATTTTTCATTGCAGCTATTTTACACATCCAGAAGTTTGTGCGGTACGTTTCAATTAAACCGGTCCAATTCGGTAACAGAGTATGGCTAACGCAGAAGTATATACTTAGGGTATGCTTGGCTAACATTAATTGCTTCAAGAACCCACCAATGCGCTTGTAAACTTGGTAAATCAGTCTAAATTAAAGTAAACTAACGTTATCTGCAATGCAGCTAGAAACTGTTTTCTTGGCAAAGAACTGTATTTATTGAAACTGTGCGAGCAGCATCAAAGTGTGTCTCATTTATAGCATTCTGACTAGAAAGTTATCATCATTATCATCTAACTTACGGGCGCTGTTTGTCCAACGCTAGCCTAAACAGTGTACCTGATCAGAAAATTACCTTCTATCTATTATTTTCTTTTAGAATCATATAAACCAATAACTTCAAGTTTCCTACAGTAAACATGTAACAAACGTATGTGTAGTAAAGGAAGGCGACTGGAGACAGAGCGAAAGTGTGTATTCTAAGCTCCAAGCTTTGTAAGCATATTCGATTTGACGCAGTATACGCAATGGTGTATAGTGGAAGGCATTTTTTGCTCTGGGTGTCCGAAAATCGACATATTTGATCGATAAATAAACATTATTAGCTTCCTCAGTCTCTTTAAAGTTTCAGAAAGGAATAATACCATCGCAAAACATTAAGTTTAATGTAAAAGTTATTTGTAATGCATTTTAAATCCACTATACCTTCATTTCTTCTTTCATCTGTTTTACTATATATAAATTTCGAAGACCAAGTTCCGGTTCCGGATCCGGTTTAAATGGACGGTTCCGGTTGCTGGTTCCGGTTCCGGCAAATTTCGGTTCCGGTTATTCACTGCCCTTAACCTAATACAAAACCAGAATTCAAGTATTTCAATATTTCTACCTAAACAACAAATTGTCCACACTTTATACCTTTCTCCCCGGGAATATCTCTTCTCCCAGGAGAAGTGAATCTTATGTAACGAAAGTAAGATTAACCCAAATTCCATAGGAAAACCTTTATTTTTTTTTTCAATTTATATATATTACGTCTGAATACTGGTTGAAACTAAAACTCAATATCATTTACCATTTATTATATATTTCTAAATTTCCTTAAGTTCTGCCCTACTACCGGGGTATATATATTTCATATTCTCCCAGGGCTGGGACAGTTTGATTTCCCTATTATTCCATTATCCCTGATTTTTGGACTCTTCTACTATTTATTAGTATTCCCTAATGCGAATACCCCGATATTCAACTTTTCCTAATTTTATACGATTTCTTAAATTTCTAAAACTGTCAAACAGGGTTCTGATAATCTATTCCCATCTGGAAATCTACTTAATACCTACGGAATATATACCCCTAAAATTTCCGTTTTCCCACAATTAAATTCGTAAAATTTCCCCAAAGTTATATCGTTTACTGTTACTTTTAGTCGCTGACTTTTACTGTTGGCACTTACCGAACTCACGCTTCTATGGTCAACGGTATTCGTCAGCACACGGTACAACATCGCCACCGTGTAACAATGATGGTTGCTTATTGAGTGTAGCAAAACAATTTCAAATAAATTAACCACGCACCCCGTACTCTTGGTACCAAGCAGGGTAAACCATTACATACTACGGATGGCGGTATATCAGTTATAATGCAAACTGGCGTACACTAATTTCAGTAGTCCAACAACAGCGTCGCAATAACAATACCAATCGGGATTCAAGTTTCACAATCTTCGGTTAATGCCGTCATGGTATATTATTCAGTTAGTGCAGCATTTTGTAGTCTCAGGATGTTGTCGAATGTTATACAAACTATGCCGATTATTGCGTCTGGTTTGGGCAACTTGCATAAATGTTCGTCGGTTTCGAAATGCTTCGAACACAGCCTACTACAGTACAAAACCCAGCGACGATTCAGTTATTTGGCAACGACTATCAAGAGCTGGAACCGCCGACAGCAGTCATCGAATGGGACCAATGAGATGTATCCCCTCCCAGCTTATAATTAATAATCGTTGGATAATACTATAATGCAGATACTGATAGGTGATTAAACAGAAAATGCAAATAAATCGCAAATTATTTTTACGAATCGGGAACGGCTCTATGTTGATAAACCTACGCGGTGAAGTACAGGGCCAATCAGAAACGCGAAATTGCAGGTAGCTCTTGGTCAAAGTTGACCATGACAAGATCGATTCGATCAAAGCAATGCTATTGGTGCTATAGTGGCGAAATACTTGGATTAAATCTCGTGCATGCAAAAGCAAATTGAGTTTCTGGACGCAAACCGGCAAAATTTCGGCGATACTTCGATTGAGCAAACCGTAGGACTATGACAGGACTTTAAACCTGAAAATGTTGCGTTTTTTATAGTTTTATTATTGGCGCTGGAACTCACCTGGCCTCGGTGGGAGGAAATCGACGAGTACAGTACTTAACGCTAGTCAAAAATGAAAAATTGATGCGAAAACGGCAAAAATCAAAAGCTTTTTTATTTTTCGATATATACTGCGTTAGCATTGGTGCAGCAACTCATCGCGAACTCGGTAGGAGGAAATCGGCGAGGCCTTTAGGTAACATTAGTGAAAATATAAAATTGACACAAAAAGTGCAAGAATAAAAATCAACGTTTTTCATAATGCTGTTATTGATATTAGCATCACCATTGCCTCGGCGGCGGAAATGGGCGAGGACAGTATTCAGCAGTAGTGAAAAATCAAAATCGTCACGTTTGCAACGATACCAAAACTGACACAGGTACAAAATCGGCCTCGATCTGTATATTTTCTGTACTGGTCAGGAAATCATGTTCTAACACCAAGAGACCATTATTGTCATTTTTCGTTATCACTAAGAAGTGGTTTAAACATTTGCGCTACGTCTTCGAGCAAACTATCTGGCAATAAGATTGTTTATAATGTCCAGCGATAACCTAAGTAGTGAAGGTTTAGCAGTGTAGTGTTTGCTCATGGAACATTATATACCATATTTACTTGACACCAGGACTCTTGCTGTTCACTAAACAGAGAACTGTGTTAAGATTAGGATTAAACAGCATAATCTTTCACTGTGGTAAACAAATAAAACCAGTGCCACACCAAGAAACCCCAGTGCCGTATTACTTTCCACAAATAAGCTGAGGTCACAGCATAGATGACGAAACCAAATTCAAATGTCGATAACCATTAAAGCAAAGCCCCTATTCCTTGTTTACGCGTAGGAATAAAATTGTGGTAGGCATTTATTGAAATGTCATTTAATGTGTTACACAACATAGACTCACTTGTCTTAAAAATTATATTAATATTAACAGAATTAGTAATAATATAAACAGATGTCGTCCAATAAAGCTAAAAACACTTCTGGGAAACATAAAACGTAAGCTGACCATTTGTTTTATTGTTTGATTTGTACCCACTTTCTAACCAGTATATATTCTTCATAACTGCTGAAAGTGTATTGACAGTTTATCTTAATATTAATCGTGTTGTATAGCAACTAGGAACGCTGAACAGCTGTATCGCTTTTGGATAGTAACCTGCTAGTAATGACAATTGGCAAATAATTACCGAAACGGTTTCTTCGCTCTGAAAAATCTCGTGACTAAAATGGAAAATATAACGAGCAAATTTATATATATTCAAGTATGTACCAGTTCTAAATATATATAAGCTTATGAATTGAATACGTTTACTCTTTATATATAATGTTTTTATATGCAGATACGACCTGCAATGTTATTGTACATAGCACCATATATAAGTGGTTGTTATGTATATATATTTCGTGACTCTTTGCTGGCTCAGACCCATACAATGTCAGCTATCACATGTTTTCTCTCCGCCCTGGTATATTTGAAAATGGCGTCGAAGTCGAGTTTCCGAAAACGGATGCGTTGAGCATTACTTGCGACGATGAATAGTACTTTGGTTGTATCTATGAATTGGTGAAAGAAGTATATACCGTCATGATCATTGGATTAGAATTCAGAACTTTCTGGGTTGGCCTTCAAAGTTCGCATAACCTTCCACTTCGCTCAGTTAGACGCATCCGAAGCCAGAGTCCTTCTGTTGCTGGGTTACACTTGGTGGAGTCTACCCACGTTTTCTATAGCTTCCATTGTTGTTTTGATCGTTCCTCAATTGGGTTGGCTGATTTTTTTAAGTGAGTCTCTGCTGTCATTATGAAAGACATGGCCATTCAAACACTGTCGGTTGTGTTTCACAATGTTATGACAAGTTCTTTTCCTATGACTGCTTTTAGATATTTGTTGTATCTACGGTGCGGCAAAGAGAAACTGCACGATAATCTCCCGAGGCTCAAATCTGATCTTTCCATTTTCTTTCATAGTTCATTTGTCGTTAACCAGAATTCACGATTGTGACCTTTTTAACAACTCATGAGCTGTAGAATAATCTTATCATGTTCGGAGAAGCGTTCGGAAGGTTAGGAAATATCTGCGGTCTCTGAATTTCGCCAGTGAAAGTCTGATGCGCGCGATGGCTACCAACTTACTGTCACAGATTGTATCATTTCTTCTAGCTAGCACAACTCGCGACATTTTGGTGTAGCTCGTCACGTACACAGATGGTTGTTGTGTCTTCCGTGTCAGCTCATTGTGTGTCGAATTCGAAACACCGGCACGTACCAGATGTGGCAGCATGCAATTGGTCAAGTGTCACTTGAACGGCGTCTGTGGTCCCATATTCGGAGCTACTGCATGGCACAGAGTTTTGCCGATGTATTTGTTGCAAACACAATATGGGGATTGACCCACCTTGATTTGCTGCTGTGTTTGCACTAACCGTTACGTTGGACTTACCAATATTTACGTTAAGGCCCATGGACAACACTCATGTTTTCCCTAAGCAATCAGTTATGAATAAGTTTTTCTGGTGAGTGGAGAGTACTGTCAATACAAGGCTGTCGGTGTACAGAAACTCTTATACAGTCCTCTTTTTGTGGTGTCTGATACAGCGTTAATAACTATTGCAAACAATAACAGTCTTAATACCGACTTGCACTTCAAACGTCTTACTATGTCCCTGGCTAGTCCAAAGTGGGGGGCCGGCATTTTCGGTTGCCCCCGGCAAAATGGAGGTACCCCCGGCTCATACCCCCGCCAAAAATTCAGGTACCCCCGGCACAAAGCCTCCTGCTGAGAAATATAAACTTCTAAACGCGACAAAATCCGGCAAAAAAGTTGGTCCCCCGGAAAATCCCAGCCCCCCCTTGCAGGGGGTGCCGGGGCTCCCCGCCTATAATTTCCAAGGTTTGGACTACCAGTGTCCTATATAGCTCTTTCCGTAATGCCATGTTAACGCTATTGCTTTTGTCGCATCCCAAGGGCCCAAAAACTTCAACACGCATTTTAGCTTTTTACTTTTACAACTCAATATTGACAACATACTGAAATTTGATATTTTTTGCCAAAATTGAATATTTTGCCCCATGGAGCTCTCCACAAGAGCAACGGCATACTGAGTACTTTTTTAAAACAATTAAACCGCCTGTTAAAAACAATGAAACCAGCGAATTAACGGGTTGAATACGCCTACAAACGCATACGTCAACCAAAACAAGCAAGGAACTCATTTATTGTACTTTTGTGTTTACGGATAGTGATACGACTAACTTCCGGCTAAAATTGACGGTTTCGGTTCCTGATATTTTTAGTTACCGCTACTCACTGACTCTCGCGTAAGCTAAGTTATTAATTGAATCAATTCATTTCTTTTCTACTAATAAAAACTCGCGAATTACTGTATATATAAGCGTTTTCATCGTCATATTCCTAGTGGATCAAAAGTTATTTTAACCAGTGCTATACATTGAGCTCCATACTCCGATGTCGTATAATTGTTTTCTTATAGATTTAGCAAATTCTGGGAGCACTCATGAGGCTTAGGTCCATAGCGCATCGAGTTTGATTAGCTTACTCTTTTTGCAATGCAATGCAAATTTAATTCTGCATTTAATTTAATTTTAGAAACGCAGAATTGTTGCAGAAACTTGATGATCTGGATCTCAATCCAAACCAAATGGTATGTGTGTTTTTGCTTCTTTGTTTAATCTTATTTTGCATAAATTGAGGATTTTTGATAATGGTATGTTTATTATGTTCAGATTTATAATTTATTTTGGCAAGCTGGTTTTTCGTGAAACATTTATTACAAATGTATTGAACTGCTAAATAACTATCAAAAACATAATTAAATATTTGTAGTTTTGCTAGCAGCTTAAGACAATAACTACTAGAAATCCGTGGTACATGTAATGTCATAAAGATGCAACTGATTTGTTTTAAATCGAAATATGGAATATCGTTAAGGTATTTCTGTTTATAAAAACAAAACCCAGCAATGTGATCTAAGTCAATAAAGACCTATACCGCGTACAAGTGGCGTTGGGAAGGTCTTATAAATTTTTATCAATCGCGAGTTGTGGGCCCCTAGTGTCGTGCAAACTCATTTTTCCCTGTCAGTAGATCGGCTTCCTTCTTACACATTCCACTACTGACCAGCTCATATATTTAATGCAAAATTTGATAGCCTCGAAAGACACGCGAGTCGCCAACTTGCCATATTTCTAGATCTTTCGACCGCTTTCAACACGGTGCCACATTCTGCGATCAAGCCTAAACTATTGGCATATAGTGCTCTGGCTTCTTCAGTTGCTGAAACTCTTGGCAGGTGGCATGAGTCGCCCCCTGCTCGGAAACCTGTCGACGCCAGATTTTGCCTGGGGCATGTACTTGGGGCGAAGCACGAGTCGAAATCAAAAAATTTTAAAATTTGTTATTTTTCAACGGTAGACCCAACATTGTTAATAAACGGCACCAGAAACGATGCAAAACGTCGCTATTATAAAACCAACTTCTCAACCACTTTTACTGCGATTAATTAAATTGTTACTGCAGAAGAATATTTTTGTAAAAAAATTTGACGAGTTTTTATGTAAGATTAACAAAGATAATGTTAAGAAAAATTATATCAATTGGAGGCGTTTTTACCCGGGGAAGCCACAAATTATGCCATGGGGCTCCAGGCTAGGGTATCCGCTTTTTGTTTGGAACACCTAAAAATTCCAGGGCCCCGTACTCCTCCTACCAACTTTGGAAAAGAAAAGGTATTCGTGGTCAGTTAAGTCATGCTGGATCTGCAATTATCTAGAGAATCGCGACTAGTATGTATTAGCCGATAGCGCCAAATTATTGTGCAATGTTATTTCCGGCGTCCGCCATGGAAGCATCATAGCACCCACTCTATCTATTCATATTCGTCGTCAACGACTTAGGCGATGTGTTATGTTCTACAACGAAGCTTATTGAACATCTTGATTATGGTTTGTATTGTGTAATTTATGCTGCCGACACACGTCTTCGGCTATCCAGAACCAATATGCCGTGTCACCCTTAATAAATACCCTGTTAAGTGAGGCTCACTCGTGGGTAACAAACTGACGAATGTCGTTTAGCGCGCCGAGAATTGCTATGTGTATACAAAATATATCGTCACCATAGTCAACATATTTTGATGACGTAGAGATACGATTTTGAGCAATTTCATAAACATCTTGAATTAAATATATCTAAAGTATTAACGTGTCAAAGCCATATGGGGGCTTAACAGATATTTCTCCTCAAACGATTGTCTTATCGTTCGCGATCAGTTTCAATCTTGCGTGCAGTTTAGTGTCGGTATATTCGCCCGCTTTTTAGCACGGTTGCCGTGATCTAAATCCATGCCAAATAGAAAAATTGGAAATGTTACTGCGTCGAGCCTTTCGTATATATAATTTTTAATTATTCCCATATATTCTACAACTAAACCCATACGATTTTGCTGTCTAAGTTATTTCCGTTTTTGATCAGGCGTAACCTGGGCTCACAAGCTACGGTTATAGACTTCTTGATCGACAAGTACATCACTAGATGCATCAGTATACACCTTATCACAAAGTTGTAACGCTGCACTCAGACACCACAGCCTATTTCAATTGTCAGGCGTCAATTGTCACATGATAGCTGACCGCTCTTCCTAGCTATTCATCATCGAATTACTAAACACCTTACTGAGTGGAGCTACTGCAAAGCAATCGCTTGAATAATTTAAGCAATATGACTGGGAAAAGACTGCTAATATGCGCTGTATTTACTTTTTGGGAACACATAGGGATCCGTTGATAACTATATATCCTAACTTGACCTAAAGTTGCTGGCCTAAGCTTATGTAACACGACTATTTGCAAAATAGATTTGTGAAAAAATACTAGTGATTATTGTGAAGTTGTACATAATTAAGGAATGCAATTATATCACGCAACAAGCTAAAATATCAATATACCTGTGAGTAACCTGAACTGAAATTGGCGGGAACCGGAGCTAAATTTTAAACAACCGGAACCGGTACCTGATCTTATGATTGTATGCATATTAAAATAAATAAAAGAAGATGTAAAGATATATAGTATGGTTTTGAAATGTGCTGGCATTACGTTGCCCTTAATGTATTGCCCTGATCTTATTACCTTTATGTTAGTCTGAAGAGGCTCATTATTGTAATTTCTTTTTGACTACTCTTATGACCACTTTTGACATGTCTCGGGTGTCATGGTCATCAAGCGCTACAAAAATGTGTTAAGCATAAAGTAAATAAGCACTGCATAAACTGGTGGCACCCTTAGTTAGTATGCGCGCCACGCATTGATCGTAGGCTATAGAATTTTGCTCTGTTTTTACGGCTCAAAACGTTACAATATGTATGTTATTTCGATGGAATCTTGTGGAAATATAGGATTATTTGGTTCTGGAATAAATATGTTTAAGGCTCTACTTTGTGGAAATATGTGCTATTTTTAGCTGGACAAACTATGATAACTCATTTAATAGTAAACACAGTTGCTTACCAAGGACGCTGTGTATAGCAGCGTTGAAGCAGTTTATAGCAACGTTGCAGCAGTGATACCATTATGAACCAATTTACAAAAATTACAAGCACTGTGGGTGATGTTTGAAGCAGTTTTTGTTAAATAAGCTTGCGGTGATGTAAATATTCAAAAGTTATGCTATGGCACCATTATAATGTTCCAAAGTTTTTACTCTAGTTACTGAACATGCTCAGATTGAGGATATACAAAAGCTTTTCATATGGGCCAAAATGAACTGCTATAGAACCCATGTGGCATTTTGAAGTGAAGATGAAGTATTCCTAATGCGTCAAGATGCTAAACCCTGCGGCAACTGTTTACCTTACTGAAAATTTACAGGGCAGTTTGTTTAGAACATGTGTTTTTACGTTGTTACAAAAGGAAATAGATCACTGAGCCTATAAAATGTATGTTTCGATCTGACAATAACTGAAACAGAAAATGTGACAAATTTTATTAACTCTTTACGCTTTTACAAATATAGGTTCTGGCATGGTTTACGGTTTTTTCACAGGAATTCCGTTCACACCCAAACTGAACACTATATTTGCACGTATAAGGTATGATTTTCGATTTGTAGTGATACGTGGCGGATTTTTATAAGATAGTTTCTATATTTGTGTCTTAGCGCAGCAATACTAATACGCCTTATATCAAGTAACAGAAGCAGGGGATAATATAAACTATCCACTGAGCATCTTAGTGATTACAGCAATATCGCGTAAAGCATAATGTCATGGGTTCGTATCCCGCTTATGCCGATATTTTCTTTTATCTGAGACTATCATGTTAGCTTCAAAAATAATTTCTGTGCATTTCTTCTCGATCGCAGTGATATGTCTCAGCGCAGTAATACGTGTTATACCATAGCTTGACAGTACAGAAATCGTCGGCTGGTTAGCTCAGCGGTTAGAGCACAGTCGTGTAAAATCTACGATCGTGAATTCTAATCCTTCGTGAATCGTTTCCAAGTCGTTCATTGTTAGCTTCTAAAATTTTTATTTAATTAACTTAGCCGTGGCGACATGCCGCGGGTTAAAATGTGGGAGCTGTGCCGAAAAACTTTAAGAGATTAGCGCACAGTCGTGCAAAATTCGAAAAATCAGTCAGGGAGAAATTAATGCCTCTAATGGATTAAAGGGTAAATATGTCTTACTTTAAAATTTCTATTTTTTTCGATTTGTGAACTTTTAGGACACATATGGCAAATACCGTGTTTCAAAAATTGTATTTTTCGATTTGTGGATCCTCATATACGAGTGCCATCCTTAGAATACAGTGACTCCGTATACCTCCTTACAGGAATTTCGGAGACGAAACTAATCAATTCCAATCTTGTCAGCAGGTCAAATTACCATATACGAAACTAACTTCATTATTCATTTCTGGACCTTTGAGGCCCATGTAAAAGTTAGCCCATCAGAGGATGTCCTGTCTTCCAAAGCGCCTTACCGGAATCTCGGCGCACAAAACTAACCGTTACAGTTGAGTCAGCGGGTTAAATTAACTTATATGAAAATACTTCATTTTTTCGATTTATGGCTCCTGAAGCTCATATGGTAGTGGTCCCCTTCCGAGGTGTCGTGACCGCTCATAGCTCCTGTCCAGAATCTCGAAACAAAACTAAGCATTCCTTCCCGGTACCCTAGTCCATTTTGTACCAAATAATCCTGAAAACACAAATTTTCAACTGTTTTACGTGTATGCTGAAAGTGTAACATCACAGTAGCAGAGCACAATCGCCATTATAAATAAGAGTGTTCCTAAATTTTACTTGTATATTTTTATCTTTTACACGCTGCTGGTTTTGATAATATAGGATCTCTACAGCCCTAAGTTTGTCATTTTTCTCCGATTGTAAGTTTCACAGGTTTCTCCGGTTGTAAGGTCAGAGCTAAGCGTATGTTTGGCACTGCCACGAAAGAATGCTTTTCTAATTTTCGAATATGATTTGTAGGCCAACAAAGATGTAGATATCAGTGATGTAGAAAGTGATAACGAAGTTGGCTTACCTGGACGTACAGCTAGGCCTGGTTTTAATATGTTGATGGACGAAGATAGCAATGATCGAGCGAGCGGTGCCGAGTCTGACAAAAGTTCCGATCACGAATTCAAAGACAAGGAGGTTGCTCCAAAGCTTACGAAAAACTCCAAGGTTTACCATTACTTTTGCGTCGCAATTACATATATGATTGAATAAATTATGCTAAAGTGCGTTAGTTATACTTGACGCATGCTATTGCTTAGTGAGTTTATACGATGCTCTCAACTCAACACTTACTGTAGACTGATAGTTTGAAACCGTAGTATTCTCAAATTCTGTTTTCTATCATTTTTGTCCGAAGCACAATTATTTATATTTGAATCAAATTTGATCAGATCTGATTTGTAATATTGGCTGATGATCTGAAATTCGAAATATGATAATTTTCAAGTATGTGTGACAGTTGATTAGGGACTGGTCGCGTACAAGTTATTTAATATTCGACGTATCCAGAAAAGAGGGAAGGGAGAAAGACCTCTGTTTTGTCAATTGTGAGCATTGTCGGCTAATAAAACGAGACACTATCTCCTACCCGATATTTTTTTGCTCGATTATAAGAAATTCAGCGCTGACAGTAGAAATTCGATAACAATTTTGACGTCTACATAAACAAATGTGGCATTTGCTGTCGCATCGTGTGTAGAATTACATTTTAAATTGCCTCCGGTTTTTGCATAAACTAAAAACTTAGTTTCCTACGGACCATGTGTTTTCAAAACATACTTCGATTTGATGTTGGTTTTGATTGCGGTTTTACCGGGTCTGAAATTCAAGGTAATAAAAACAAACATTATATACTGCAAAAATTGAACGATGATAATACACAGGTTTACTGGCATATACATATATATCATTATATGCACATTCTTCGCAGTCTAAACTTTACGTTTACCTTGTATAAATGACGAATAAAATATATACCTAGCTAAGATTGAAAAGCTAAGAATTTAATCGTTATGCCTCCTTCACAGCTGCATAGATCGTCAAAATTAACCCATAGTATCTCCTATATCTCCACTAGCTCATGGAGACATGGCTGATTCTATGTCTTTTCACGAACAAATGTAAATTTCATATTTCCTTATTTTTAATACTGATAAAACTGTAACAATGGTTCAAACGAACGCACAAACTGCTACAATTGCTATGTAAAATTAGTACCATATCAACAAAAATATTCACATCTGTTGTGGATTAAGACATATTTGGTGTCTTTTAGGATCTCCTCAGCCGATTTGAAATAGTTGCAAGTACAGATAGACTTCTGCAAATGTTTTATAAACGGTTGTATCGCGAAATATCAGTTGTTATCGGGATACTGTCAAAATATTTTTACATGTAGATACTGACAAGTCGTGTTTTGTTGTACGCCATTGACCCAACTTGCGTGCTTTTTCGATCAATTTTTATTATAAAGTTTTCGATCTATTTTTATTATAGGGACGGAGTTTAATTAATTTTTGTGTTTATTTGATTGCCAGAACTGGAAATTTAAGTTGTAGTTTTATGGAGTCGGTATGGCGTCGCAAATTTGATTTGTTGATCCATAAACTGATAGCTTCGTTTTACTACATGAAAAGTAAGAATTTCGTCGTTGACACTCACAGTTTAGATAGATTTATCACGGCTCAAATTTACATATTCCTGGTTAGTGGATAGTATAGCTTGTTGAAACGGAGCGAGTGGTGGTTCCTAAATATGCGCACAGTTTGCTAATTTTTGTCTGTCTGCTTGTGGCGTAACTCTTCACCAGAGTGATGGATTTTCGCAAATTTTTTGCTCAACGCGTAACGGAATGTAGTTATCCTCATAGCGTTGGCTTTGCGCTGTTTTAATAATTTTCATAAAACAGACTCGAATTAGAGGCTCTTACGCTTAGCCATTTGGGGTACCTCAATATTTTAAATGATAACTTTTGCCAGAAGCATCGAGTTGAAATATAGGAACCGCAAAATGGGAGTGACGCTAGATGCCTTGTATTTGATGGTGATGGTACTCTTAGCTTCGATCTTGTTCGAAATTTTGGTGCAAAATTGTACTAGTGCTGATAAAAACTATTACCTCTGAACATATGATCCCTGGTAGCTAGCATTTTCGCAATCAAAACTTCATTAATTCGGTAATTCAGATTATCTTATTTTACCTAAACATAAGAAGATTAAAATAGCGCATTAGGCTAATACTGACGCGAGGGGCAATGTTAAGTACGGTCTGCATTCACAAATTTGGCTAACTTTTCATAGAACATGGTGTAACCTTAGATAATACTCTTTAAAATTTCGTTGTTGTGCGAACAGCTGCTGGCATGAGTCAATAAAGAATCAAAGCACAAACTTGTTTGTTTAAACATAATGTAAGATTATTTACTACAGTTACGGACAGAAGAATAAGCAGACGTGGAAGCATGAAGACATGGAGGGATGAAGCTGCTGACAGACATGAATCCAGTCACACCTACAGACAAAAAATTTTTTTGAACAGTTGACAGCTGCTTGAAGAAACTGCGAAACTGCTCCCTGCGCTAGCTGTGTTTCAGTTACTTTTAACGTATTGTTTAGAAAAAGGAAAAGAACAAAAAGAAAGGAAAGCACGACCAGGAAGAAGATGAAGTCGACAAACTTCTCGAAGAATTAGACAAAAAGCCAGAACATAAGGTTTGACATTACTGCTTTGAGTATAATAAGCCGTAGAATCTAATACATTCTGCTAAAATTTACGCCAGCACTTTTGATGTCATGCTGTATTGTTGAATGAAACAAAAACGATAGATTTCCCTTGATTGCTCGTAATGCTTAAATTAAAACTATTTGAATTTGGATTTGAACTTTACCATTAAACTATTTCATGAATCATTCGTATTTCATTGTGGTTAATTTCCTACATAGTACACTATGCTTTATTATACTGTAATGGAGTGTAACAACTATGTGTTTTGTAGCGTACAACACGTGTCGTACGAAGTGTGCGTTGGACTTCAGTTCACCTAAGCGCATTAACGCTATGTACATTGTTTTTGGTTTATCCACGCATTATTTCTGAAAATTGTGGCTTCTCGGAGTGAACCCGCGAACACCTGTTTCGATGGCTTTTCCGAAAAAAACGTGTATCCTTATTAAAGCTTAATGATCTTTTTGAGACTGGCTTGGAACCTGGTTCCCGGATGATTTAGGCAGATGATAATCATACAATAACTTGTCTCGGGCAAAGGACTCGAACCGTGCTCAGCTTGGTCGGTTCTGACTACTAGGCCACCGTGTGCCGAGGAACCCCAATAAATCTATTTTGAAATTTATATATTGTATTTCAGTCTTTCTATGGCTTTATCCTACAGGCAATATCACAGTGCCATTCGGCACGTTACGATAGTTGGAAAATTTGACAGATTTGAGGTCTCATCTCTGTCTCAGGCTATTAGCCAAAATACCTCAAATTTCGCCAAACGCTGGCCGGACCTAGTGCTATTCGGCGTGTTACCACAGTTGGAAAACTAGACAAATGTGAGGTCCCATCTCTGATTTGTCTCATCTCTAGTTATTAGTGGCTTAGCGTTAATAAAAAGACATGGGTCTTAAAAACACTTGATCACTATTTTTAAAATGCAATTATTCTTTGATTTCTTTACAACCATCTTGTTTTTCCACTGTCGTTTTTTTAATGTTTTGCTTCAAACATATCATGAATGAGGAAGTATCTAAAATTGGTAGATTTGCGCAATGATAGGTAGATTTGAGAGGGTAGATTATTTTTATATCTTAAACGTGGACACATTAGATTTATGTAGTGTCAAAATGGTATTTCAATTTGCGTACATTTACAAATGTTACATATATCTTAATTAGTTAAGCTTATGCAGCTAAAATAGAGAATTTTGCAATATTTGTGTTATTTATTGAAATAGAATCGTTTCGATCAAACCATTATAGTGTTTTTGGGTCGAAGAATTCAAATATAATATTTTTACCAATGATAAAGCCTAATGTACCTACTATGCAATGTAGTTACAAGAACATAAAATTGAGTACATTCGTAATGCCACAACCCAAGCTCCGCTTACAAATGTAGTTCCGCTATCGACTAGTTTACAACCTGTAGGCGTTCTTGATTTGCATATTTTGTATGAAATATTTTAAGCGGTGCGTTAAAAGCGTGTTTTTATTATTTACCGACTAAATGAAAATTCAATTGGCTCGCACGGGGATTTCATAATAATCTTGTTACAATATTTTGGCGAGCTGCATCGAATCTCAGCGCAAAAATACTGCATCGCATCTTAGGGTTCCTGTGTATCTTGTTGTGATAATACTTTTAGTCATAGAATGTTGTAATATAATTTACTGTTTGCAAGGGTTTATCGTATATTACCTGGTTTTCATAACTTTAATGATCGAGTGTTTAGTTTTTCAATGGAATAGTAAATGTTGTAAAACAGTTTACTGTTTGCAAGGGTTTGACGTATATTATCTGGTTTTGAAAACTTTAATGATGGAGTGTTGAGTTTTTTCAGGGGAATAGTAGATATCTTTTTTCCAAAGCTTTGTGGACGGCTGTTAAAATTGATAAGATATGTAAAGGGTTTCCTCGCGACTGAAAAGACATGTAAACTATTTCGCAGGATCACAGAGAACATCGGATCCAGTGACTGGAAAATTGGGAGTTGTTAAAATGGCAAGTTCAATGTCCTGTTTGACGTGTATGGTTACAGTAGCGGGTAGCGAACTCAGGCATGAAAAGCGGCCAGTATGTCGCTAAGAATATTTACGCGGTGGCCAGTTGAGGTGGCGATGAGAATAGCATGTGATAACATGAAGAGGCAAGGAAAAGCTTCAGAAAAAGCTGTGAAGTAACCAATGCTATGTTAATTTATTGCAGATGCATGCATAATGCTGCTTGGCTTGGCCATTTGGTGGGTGATAAGAAACGGCATTGCTATGATTCAACAAAGCTTACAACAAATTGTTATAGATAAAACAAAAGAACCAGGTGTTCCGCTTTTCAAGCTTCGTTTAGGGATGTTTCACATTTTGTTAACATTGTTCTTTTGATATTAGACCGTGTGTAATTAAATTTTAACGATCTAACATTTTTAGGCTAAGAAGGGCAAGAAAAAACAAAAGTTCGATGTTGATGACTTGGAACTCGAGTTAGAGACCGTTGATGATGCACAGGAAAATGCAGCTGCTACTGCCATAGCAGGAAACAAAAAGTTGAATCGAAAACAAAAGAAGGCCTTAGAAGTATATAGCCATGTTACAGCTAGCGTGTTCAATAATAACACTAATTTCTGCCTATTTCTCCGAATTCTGGTGTTATCTTGAACATCCCGGAATGGTGGCTTTGGGTTATTATGACAGCTTGTATCTTCAGCATTAAATTATAATTTCTTTATTATAACAGCTGGTTTTGATTAATTTTTAACGTTTTGCGTAAACAGTATTATTATGTTCACCTTCGGTCATTCTTCTGCGAACGAATATGTTTCTGATCGTAACATGTTTTGCAGTTGTAACAGATCCTTACGGATCGTTACGAGGTGGATAATCCTGACCACAGCCTAATGGCCAACTTTTATCGAAAACCTATAATCTTGACCACATAGCAATGGTCAACTTTTACGAAAATCCTGACCACACGATAATGGTCAACATTTAAAATAAATCTGACCACACCCAATGGTTAACATTTTTCGAACAAAAATAAATCTGACCACACCCAATGGTTAACATTTTTTCGAACAAAAATAAATCTGACCACACCCCAATGGTTAACATTTTTCGAACAAAAAATTAATTCTGACCACGGTACAATGGTCAACATTTTTTCGAGTACCAAAAATCCCGTCCACAGTGTAATGGACAACATTTTTTCGAGTACCAAAAATCCCGTCCATAGTGTAATGGACAACATTTTTCCGTGTACTAAAAAAATCCCGACCATAGCGTAATGGTCAACATTTAATCGAGTTCCCCAATAATCATGACCACGTGTATAGTGGTTAACTTTTCCGAATTCAGTCACCAGTTTCTCCCCAACCCGGAACACCCGACAGGAATAGCCCAAAAGGGTACGGAACCCACCTTCGCCCTATAATACGTACATTTATGTAAGCAGAACCAATTAACCTCCTCTGAACGCAAACAAATATGTAAATTGAGCTTCTCCATATATACCCGTCGACCATAAAACCCTGTTGTCACCTCATAGAAGATCGCCTAACTGGCACAAATCCTGAACCGCAGTATATACGTAAATTAGTAATTGAAATAACTCGCAAGAGCAATAAGGTTATGTAAGCACATAATTACGATCGATCGGAAATCATCGGATATATACGTAGAAAAGTGGAACAGAATCAAAATCAGAGTATATACGTATGTGATTGGAACAAATTCTATCATACCATCTATATATATATATATAAGCGAATGGAATAATCAGATCCAAAGAGTCCCGCTATGTAACCGACTCGTATTTTCCGTATTTCGGCCTGCACCGCCGACGATGTTTTGATCGCAATGGGTATCGTTATGGTTATTTTAGGGATGGATATTTGTCGAGAAATCATAACCGTATATACAGATCTTTGTATCCATCTGTTGTAGTGCCCCGATGGCACGCCTCGATATATGTACCTAGTGACGATATCATGATTCTTATGTCGTATCCTTGGCCATAAAGGCATCATCGTATATACATATATATATATATATATATATATATATATATATATTTGAATTACGTATCGTTATTATCGTTATTGTTATTCGTTTGATGGCCACAAAGGCACATTTTCGATATGTTACCATGCTCGTATTACATAGCCGTGTATCATTGAAACCGTTATTATTGCTCACATGCATTTTCAGGTACACAAGCTATCAGACTGATGGGGATGAATCGTT